>CAIGRO010073179.1:0-25694 GCA_903798355.1 Fraxinus baroniana
CAAGCGCAGGAGAACAGGACTGTTAAAGTAGGATAAATAAAATTTTAAATGTATGTGTAAAATTATTTTATTAAAAAATATGTGATTAAAAATAAGTTTATAGAAAATGAGGCTCAAATAGGAGCTTAATAGTATTTTATTTTTGATATTCTTATTGTAGTTTTTATTTATTTTTATTTTTTTCATCTTGATAGAGTTTTGCTTATTGTGTTTTTCACATTAATATTTTAGTTTAGGATTTCACCATAGGAATAGTGAGATTTACTTCTAATTAAATTCTATAGCATTTTATGAATAAGACCATACGTCTTTGAGAATAGAGGTGGTGGTGGTGGTGGTGCAGAAACGTTTTAATAAGAATTACGTAATAAATAAGAGCGATATTGAAATAATCTTGCTTTGCATATATTGAATAATAATTGATGTGAAAAAAATGTATAATATCTCTATATTTATAGGTAAGATATTTCCCTACTTCTACTAATATTAGGAAACTAATAAAATCATAATTTAAAAGAAATTAGAAATACTATTCTAGTCAAGTAAAACATTTTCAACTTTTTAGTTTTAGAAGTAACTTTCAACTTTTCAAAAGCCGTGCCAAACAAGTCCTAAATTCAAACCAACTATATTTCTCAACAAAAAAAGCTTAAATAAATTTAATATTTAATGAATCTCCAAACTCCACGTTTATGAAATTAGTTGTTAGAAATGCACACTACATAAATATATATGTATATCTTATACTCTGGAAAACTTCCCCTATATATATTGCTAAAGAGACACCATAAACAGAGACTACTTTTTAGCTTTCGGTTTGATTGTATCCAATAGATTTACACGTGCTTATTTGTTTTGAAGATTTTATACAAAATATCACGTATATTATGGTGAGTACTCCAGTTGGATTGAGAAAAGGTGCATGGACAGAAGAAGAAGATAAACTTCTCAGAAAATGCATTGACGAATATGGGGAAGGGAAATGGCATCAAGTTCCTATCTGTGCAGGTATATATAGCCTCAGTATACATGCCACCACGTACAAAAAAACACGCGTGCAATCGCAGACCAAAACTGGATGAGATAATATATATTTTTGGGACTTCGTTTTGAAGAGTTTGTGTTTGATTTTTGTAGGGTTGAACAGATGTAGGAAGAGTTGTAGGCTCAGGTGGTTAAACTATCTGAAGCCAAATATCAAAAGAGGTGACTTTACACCGGATGAAGATGATCTCATTATAAGACTTCATAAGCTTTTAGGCAACAGGCAAGTTTTTCTTTTTTTTTTTTTTTTTTTTAAAGAAAAAAGAAGTGGTACGCAATTTTTTAGGCTCACAGGCCGACCCTGCTTGAGCCGACGTCCTAAAATAGGTCTCGGCCCAATAGAGCCACGAGCCGATGAGCCATTTTGCCATCACTATACGCGATAGACCTCAAGTTGCTATACATATCCGAACAAGAATGAGAAAAATTTAACATTGCATGAATAAGTACCGGCAAATTTCTCTTCAGGCTAATCATATACTTTAATCTGACCTGAACACATTACATTTGGTAGGCATCCTCATCGCCTTGAAATTTCAGTTCTGCAGCTACATGTTTCTCCCTTTCTGCAATGCGATCATCTTTCCCTGTCCTGCTTGCATTGGTTTTCTTCTGCACATTTTTTATGCCAATTATCGTGCTCATCAGTTCTTTTTATACGTTTTTCCCTCGACTTTGCACATTTATTTTTAAGATTTAATTCTTTTTTCTGATTCAGTCATGTACTTTGAATCATAGTAGCAAAGTTACTAATGGCATCTTTCATGTGCTCATTCGGAATCTTCTTCAGATAAGCATGGCGGCGTGCAAGAGTGTCTGTATAGGGGGATTTTAGGTCCCACGAACTTTCCCCTTTGAGTACTTACCAACAGGAATGAGGCTTACCTTCATCCATTCATTGAACGTTTCAACATACTCTTCTTGATGTGACATAAGTTCACTAAAATGAATATGCTACTCATGAATAACTTTATACAACCAACGAGTGCGGTTATGGTGGAGGTCACTCATTTCTGATGGAGATTAAGACATGTCCCCATGCCCAAGAGCTCACACTATCCTGTATTGTTGTTCGTGGTAAATTTCCATCTTTCCCACATTGTAGCCGTCCTGTGATCCATTACAAAAGCTTAGTATAGATTTTAAGGCTAACATTGACACATAGGCTAACTCATTTTGGGGTAGTAAGAACAATGGAACCTGGAAGTTCATGCACATGAAGATAAGCAAGAGAAATTCATGGTATCATATTAGAACACGTAGAGTTATGTGTTCAACGATGCAGTCATGGTATATACTGCATTAATTACTTTCTTTACAACAAATGATAATAGAAGCTAGAGAAATCCATGGCATCATATTAGAATACTTAGAGAGTTTACGTGTTTAATGAAGCAGTTACAACAAATGGTAATAAAATCAAGAGAAATTCATGGATCATATTAGAATATTTAATGTGTTTAATGAAGCAATCATGATATATGCCGCATTAATTATTTCGTTTACAACCAATGGTAAGGGAAGCAAGTTACAGATCCTCAACAACAGCTAGACATTAGAAAGTATTTCTCAAAGCTGCATAGTACTTATGCATCAACAAGGACAACAAGAAGAGTATGTTGAAGTGCTAAATGAATTGATGAAGCTAAGCCTCATTCTTGTTGGTTAAGTACTGGAAGGAGAAAATTTGTGGGACCCAAAACCCCCTTATACAGACACTCTTGCACGTCGGCATGCTGATCTGAAGAAGATTACAGATGAGCACATGAAAGATGCCACTAGTAACTTTGTTGCTATGATTCTAAGTACATGGTTGAATCAGAAAAATGAATTAAATCTTTAAAATAAATGTGCAAAGTTGAGGGAGAAGGGTATAAAAAGAACTGATGAGCATGATAATTAGCATAAAAAATATGTGAAGAAGAGGACCAATGTAGGCAAGGCAGTGGAAGGGGATCGATTGCGTTGCAAAAAGGAGGAAACATGTTGGAGCTGCAGAACTGAAATTCCAAGGCGATGAGGATGCCTACCAAATGCAATGTGTGTTATGATCAGATTAAAGTCTATGATGAGCCTAAAGAGAAATTTGTTGGTACTTATCAATGGAATGTTAGATTTTTCTCATTCTTGTTCCGATATATATAGCAACTTGAGGTCCATCGCGTATAGCGATGGCAAAAAAATTGCATAACACTTCCTTTTGCTTAAAAGAAAGAAAAATTTGCGACCCTTTTTTTTTATTTTTAATTTCTTCTTTTAATGAGGAGTCTAAGCCCTCGAAAGCTGTAAAAGTGAAAAATATAATTCATTATTTGCACATATGAAGCCGTGTTTCTCCCTTCATTCCCACTTTTTTGTGCGTGCATGTGTACGTGTCTTCATGTACTACAATTTCTTTGTCCTTTAATGGAAGTGCGTACCTTAAAATTCATAACATATGTGTCTGGCTAGGTAGCTGTAGCAATTGGGATATTCATAACGATAGAAGGAAATAATCACTGTGCCATTAATGAAAAAATATCAACATATATCATGTCCAAACTAGTACAGTTGCAAAAGTGAGAGCATAGCAGACTAAATGTAAAAAATGGTGAATTTTAGAGGTCAATGACAATATGAACATAAATCCAAATTCAGACAAGCAGAACGAGACGTGCATTGCAGCTAAACTATTCATCAATCCTGACTTCTGTTTTGTGAATACGCGATTATGCATGTCAACGAGTCGAGTTGAGCCGCGAGCCGAAACTTTTTGCTCAAGCTCGGCTCGATTAAAAATACTTAAAGCTTTTTTGCCAGAGCAGAGCAGAGCAAAAGCTTGACCAAAAAATTTAGGCTCGACTTAAGCTTTCGGCTAGGGCCTAGGGTCTCAGCGAGCCAAGTCGGTTCGATTTTGTGTTTTTTTTTTAAATTCGTGACGAATCTAAATTTTTTTTTAAAGAATTTAAAATTTGTGTAATTTATACGTATTATAAATAATAACTAAATATTAACATATAAAAAAATTACACCTGAAATTAAAAGACATTAAATTTTTTTTTTAAAAAAAGAAGGGGTAGGCAAGTTTTTCTTCTTTTTTTTTTTTAGAAAAGGGAGTGTTGTGCAATTTTTTTAGGCTCACGGGCCGGCCTGTCGATCCATACAGGCCGACCAGGCTTGAGCTGATGATCCGAAATGGGGCTCGGCCCCACTAAGTCACGAGCCGACAAGCCATTTTGTCATTGCCATACGTGATGAACCTCAAGGAGTTATATATATCCGAACAAGAATGAGAAAAAATCTAACATTGCATGGATAAGTACCAACAAATTTCTCTTCAGGCTCATCATAGACTTTAATTTGAACTAAACACATTGCATTTGGTAGGCATCCTCATTGCCTTGGAATTTCAGTTCTGCAATTTCAACACGTTTCCCTCCCTCTACAATGCGATCCTCTTTCACTGCCCTGTGTGCATTGGTTCTCTTCTGCATATATTTTTATGCCAATTATCGTGCTCATCAGTTCTTTTTATACTCTTTTCCCTCGACTTTGCGCATTTACTTGTAGACTTAATTCCTTTTTCTGATTCAGTCATGTACTTTGAATCATAGCAGCAAAGTTACTAATGACATCTTTCATGTGCTCATTCGGAATCTTCTTCAGATAAGCATGCCGACGTGCAAGTGTCTATATATGGGGATTTTAGGTCCTACGAACTCTCTCCTTCAAGTACTTACTAACAGAAATGAGGCTTAACTTCATCCATTCATTGAACGCTTCAACGTACTCTTTTTGTTGTGACGTGAGCTCACTGAAATGAGTATGCCACTCTTGAACATTATACAATCATCGAGTGCGGTTATGGTGGAGGTCACTTGTTTTTGAACACATTGCATTTGGTAAGCATCCTCATCGCCTTGAAATCTCAGTTCTGTAGCGTCAACATGTTTCCCCCTTTCTGCAATGCGATCCTCTTCCATTGCTCTGCCTGCATTGGTTCTCTTCTGCACATATTTTTTATGCCAATTAACGTGCTCATCAGTTATTTTTACACGCTTTTCCCTTGACTTTGCACATTTATTTTTAAGATTTAATTCTTTTTTTGATTCAGCCATGTAATTAAAATCATAGAAGCAAAGTTACTAATGACATCTTTCATCATCCGAAATCTTCTTCAAATAACCATGCCAGACGTCAAGAGTGTTTGTATAGGGAGATTTTGGGTCCCACGAAGTACTTACCAACATGAATGAGGCTTAGCTTCATCCATTCATTTAGCGCTTCAACATACTCTTCTTGTTGTGACATGAGCTCACTGAAATAAGTATGCCACTCTTGAACAACATTATACAATTGTTGAGTGCATTTTTGGTGGAGGTCACTTGTTTCTGATGAAGATTGAGACATGTCCCATGCCCAAGAACTCGTACTACCCTGTATTGTTCTATGTGGTAAATTCCCATCGTTTTCCACATTGTAGCCATCCTGTGATCCATTACAAAAACTTAGTATAGATTTTAAGGCTAACATTGACACATAGGCTAAGTGATTTTTGTGGTAGTAAGAAAGTATCACGGGCTTTGGATACAGTTGACCATCACACGAGTTATTAACATTTGAAACCTTGAAGTCTATGGATTGCATGTCAACGATGCATCTGGCATGCAGATGACTAACTTCTGCATTCATCTTCTCTAAGGCATTTGTATTTGTGCCATGTTTCTTCTTCAACTTACTCAGCAAAGTAACATTTTTCTAATATTCAAGTTTCATTTGCTCAGCTACTTGTAGCTTCAAAAACAAACCACAAACTATTTTTAATGGAAAGAGATATTATGAGACAAACATTGTACGACACTAAGTGGTAAAGAAATCGAGAATATTTTGTGGCGTTATAATTTCAAGACATTTGTCATCTTTGCTCTTTACTAAAAAATGAATATTGGTCACTAGATACATCACGATATTTCTGGTATGTGTACATTGATTATGTGCTACATGCACTAAAATTACAAAACAATAGTAAAGAATTTTGTTTTGGCACTAATCAATTTGATAGCAGCTAACTGCATCAGTCACACACTTAGATTCTCTTAAATGGTGTAAAAATTATACAATTTCACATGATGATGATTTCTGGTTGAGCACACACTCACTAGAGTATTTGGTTGAGTTTTAAAGCGGTGAACCTAGAGTACCAGTGTGCTTAAAGGCCAATTTATAGTGGAAACTCCATTGAAAACACCAAATTTAGATTTTGATGCTTGGTTTAACACTAGACAAAAAACAACCAATTTAATGTGCATACCTTGACTTCATCATAAAGCTTTCCTCCCGTGCCAGCATCTTGTCCAACACCGTTGCTTTAGAGTCAAAGTCGTGTAATCTATCATCTACGTTGGGTAAAATTCATTTATGAGCATATTCATCATTTGTTGTAAACTACCACGAGTACTGTGAAAGAACTTCCCATGATTTAGTATATTAGTTTGATCCGTAGGCATTATTTTTATCAGTTTATTCCAAGGCAATTACTATGTGATTCTAACTACATCAAACCCCAAATATATATTATGCCTCTTTTATCATCGAAATTTGAACGATAATGCAAGCAGATCCCCTCAAGCAACCTGGATACATCATCAACACTCTCGTAAGCCTTGAGAAAACAATAATCAAGATCACCAAATATTTGCAACAAATTTGTATTACTCTGTCCACTCCCTTCTGCTAGAGCCCCCATTTCACTCTCTTGGCCAACTCCATTGCTGTTAAGGTCGGAGGAGGCTGTGATCCACCGCGCCTTCCACCCCTTCAGTGGCTCAACCCTCTCCTTATCAACTTCACCATCCATTTCATTTTTCTTGGCCTTTTCTTCTTCCATTTTCCTCTACCTGATCTTCCAAATTCAGGAACAGTAAACACCCTTTGCGGCGACGAAGGAATTTGATTAAACGAAGGGGTTAGGGGAGCGTAAAGGGGAGGGGGAGAAATATTAATTGGTGGCCGAAGGATGACATCACCACCACCTCCACGGGCAGCGCCATCGAAGGGATATGGAACTTCTCCCTCACCATAGCCACAGAGGGCAGCGCTGGTGTTCTTCAAGCACATAGCGTGGGCGGAGTATCTGCTCCTTGCATTGAAGAACTTCTTCGGTCTCTGTCTTGGATTTCGTGAACCCCATTGTTGGGAGAATGGGATTTTGGAGCCCAACAGTGAATTTGAAAATTCAATGAAGACACGGCACAACGTATTCGTCCGAGAGTCTTGAGACGTAAAAAAGCATCGAACAAACTATCTATTTGTTAAGTATTTAATTCATAACGTGATTATAAATTCAAAAAACTTTTATACTTTAATAAAAGGACATAATATTAAACAGATTTTATTAAAAAAAAAAACAAAACAAAAAAAAATTTCTACTACTTAAAATTTTATTAAATACTATCTAGTTTTGACATCAAATAAATAAATCTTCTAGAGATGTAAATAAAAGTAAAGTTCTTGAGTAAATAGATATGTGCATGGTATGTCTCCTTTCAATTGCCACTTAGCCAGTCCTCTCATGTCTTGATTTTCACGAACCATCAATTTCCTGAAAGGGGTATAAGGAGGGGGTGAGATCAAATCTCAATAAGTATACAAGTACATGGTTAAATATTGTACATGATTTAAGGAACTTCATACATACATAGTGAGATATGAAAATCTGAAGCGTATATAGGTAGTGTGGGATTTTCATGCATAGATGATAGAACTATTGCACTCCGGTCCAAACTTAGAACATACATAAATGACCTCATGATCAGTGTTTCAAAAATCTAATGTACGCATATAATCTCATAAAAATTCTTATACACTTACTATATCTTGTGAAAATGATAAGAGAAATATTAGAATATATTTTTGACTTTTAACTCCTGACCTACGTACTAGATATTATACAATATTTGTAGAGTTAATTAAATGATTCATCACCAACATTTACATCTGATTACCACTTGCTCACTAAAAAATAAAAGGTTACCGAATGCTCACTCAATTTTGAAAAATGTTACTCACCCATCATTCTTCTTAATTCCGTCCATCCACCTTAACAAAAAAATTACGCGTGGCGAATGGAAGTCTTATGTGGCATGAAACGGTGTTAAAACTCGACAACTTGGACAAAAAGTCAAAATCCCATTTTAATTGGTAGCGTTTTCCTTCAAATTGGAAGATACTCTTTTGCCATCTCGATCAACATTTCAATTTCCCCAATCTTTGAAGCAGAACCTAAATTTATTTTTTCCCTAAATCAACCTGATTGGCGACTCAATTTCCATCATAAATTCTCCTTCATTTTTTCCTCATCGCCATGGCTGGTATTTAAATTGCTCACTAAAAGAAAAAGAAGAAGAAAAGCAAAGAATCCGACTCACTTGAAAAACCTTTTGACCCGACGCAAAATACGCAAGAAAAGGATGCTGCTATTTATTACTTGATAAAGAAGAGGAAGGATGTTGCCTATGGTATAAAAAGGAAGCTGCCTGTGGTGGAAAATTGCAATAATATTACAACCAGATTATAGAAATCTGCTGGGTTGAAGACAATGGACTGGTGGTGAAGGATTCTGCCATATGAGGTTCTTTTGACTAGTTATAAGGGCTGGTGGTGAAGGATTCTATGGTGAATGCCATTTGTGTCTGCGCGAAGTTGATGATCCCAAGGTTGCTGAGGTTTGAGAATGATATCGACGTTGGAGGGAAAGTGGTGTTGATGATGGCCGAAGGAGAGGCAATTGAATTGGGGATTGCGAAGATGACAAATGTAGTGATGGCCACTTATGATATTGGAGTGGTCGCCAGATTATGGATTGCAAAGTATGGATCAAATCATGAAGTTATAAGCAGTTCAAAATTAGTCCATGACAAAGAAACACTTTGATTCGTGGTGAGAAAATGGGTAGAAGGGAGTGAGAAATTGAAGAAGTTGGATGCGAGAGAGCAGCTAGAGTAGAACACTTTTACATGCAGTAGAACTATGCACCCACTTGTGATATCTTTGTGGTGAATAAATCATTTTGAATTGTGGTGAATTATGCTGTAGAACACTTTTACATCTTCGTGGTCAATATGTAGTAGAAAGACATGTACATCTTTGTGGCGAATACTCTCTGTAGATATACATCTTTGTAGGTACTGGTAATTATGAAGTAGAACACTTGTACATCTTTGTGGTGAATAAGTCATTTTGATTTTCAATACCACTTGTTTTTACTTTTGAATTCATGCATACTACCTCTCTAAAAGTGAACAAAAACTGAACTTTTGAATTGAATAGAACAAAAATAAGGAACTAAAAATTATACAGTCGCAATGACTGAACCAGCAAACCATAATAATCACATTTTTTTAAACCAATCATCTCTCTGATTAACCAACACAAATAACAAGGAGGCCAATCAAGTAGAGAGTGCATTACTGTAAAATAAGATTTTGGATTACCCTTTACATGAACATAATCAAATCTAATTTACATAATTGATCGATACAATCACACCTACACTACACTATCATTACATAGAACTACCTGGTAATGGACAAAATCATTGCCACCCAACATAATCAAGACCAGTGCTTCCTTTATAAGTTTCTTCATCAACTTTTCTCCTATAAGTGCCCTTTTTCTTCGTACTGCTGGAAATAATCTAGTCGTTGGGGAACTCGAACGACGTTTACCTAGATTGGATGAGATTGAACAAAATTTGTCAATAGACATCAAATCAAGTGTACAGTATAATCATGTCGTAACATAATCGAATCGTGAATAGGTAACTTGCAAATTGGATTCCAGCGTCATTAAGTGTGCCAACCCCAGTGGATGCAAAATTGGCACTAACAAGTAATTTCTGCCCTGTGAGATCTGGACTCAAGTATGGCAAGTTAGGCTCCCACCTCATCTCTTCACCTAATATAATAAAAGACAACAAATCAACAGCACAAGGTTACAACTTGCACACACATAAATACATGTTCATATGTATGACATAAACAAATAAAATATGCATGCATGTATGACATCTGTCATTGAATTCTATGAAATTCCAATAATATCTGTTTCTGTCTGAAAGAATTTTCATATTCCTTTCCTCCATGCCTTAATTTTTCCTCATTGAAAATTTTCACCTTCCTCATTTTCCACCTTAGGCAGCATCCTTTTTTCACATCCTTTTTTCACCATAGGTAGCATCTTTCCTCTTCTTGATCAAGTAATCATTGGCAACATCTTTTTCGTTGGCAATCTGGATCGGGTTTTTCAAGTAGGATGGATTCTTTGTTTTTGCATTTCTTCTTCTTTTTCTCCGAGTGAGAAATTTGAACTTAAGCCATGGCTGGGAGAAAAAATGAGGTGAATTTGGGATGGAAATTGGTTTGGGCTAATATGGGAAGAAATCAATATAGGCTTTGCTTCAAAGATATGAGAAATTGAAATTTGAAGTGGATGAAAAGAGCGTTTCTTTCAATTTGAAGGAAAAACACTGCTACTTGGATTGAGTTTTTGTCCAAGCTGTCAAGTTTTAAGGGCGTCTAGTCCCACGTAGGATTTCCATTCGCTACGTGTATTTTTTTGCACAGGTGGACGGATAGAATTGAAATCGGTGATGGATGAGTAATGTTTTTCAAAAGTAAGTGAGCATTCGGCAACCTTTTATTTTTTTGTGAGCAAGTAGTAACCATATGTAAATGTCGGTGATGAGTCATTTAATTAACTCAATAGTTGTATCTATGTGTATTTCACATAGAAATAAAAGTACTTGACAGGGGAACATATGATACATATTTTTAGGGGCCACCATGCTTTGAGAGTTCTAATTCAACTGAACTTTGAATCTTAAAAGTGATAGAATCTTATCATCATCTCAACCATATTTCGGCTAATGGGATAAGATAATAAATTTAAAATAGCAAAAAAAAAAAAATCTCTTTAATTTCTAAAATTAAATAAAGTAGAAATAAAATCAAAATATTATTTTTATGATTTAATATTTCAATTTTAATTGAAAGAGAGAACATTAAATAAAATATAGATAAAATTAAAGTATTATCTTAATAGGAATTTGATTTTGTCTCAATCAATTATAATTTCAATATAAGTAAAAGAAATAAAATCAAAACATTTTCTTGATTATTTAATTAAATTTAAATTAGATTTTAACCACTTCGGCTTAAGCCAAAATAGAAAAATAAAACAAAAAGGTGTGGGTTATAATTTCACATAATGGACTTTCATGTAATTGATCACGCTAGAATATTAATCGTATCTATTTTTTTTATAATGGGCCAAACCTAAATAAAATTAAGCCATATGTACAGGTATTACAATCTACCTCCCCTAATAATAACTTTTGTCCTCAAAATTTACCTTGAAATTCGTCAAAGAATTGTGGATGCTTAGCTCGCATCTTTACTTCTCTCTCTCAAGTTGCCTCTTCGACTGAGTGATTGTGTCATTTTACTTTTACTAATGGGATTACCTTATAGCTAAGCTCTTGAAATTTCTGATTAATGATCCTAGTTGGCACTTCCTCGTAGCTTAAACCACGTTGTAACTCAATGGACTGATGGTTGAGCACATAAGTTGGATCGGGAATGTACTTTCGAAGCATTGACACATGGAAGACGTCATGCACAGTCGGAAGTTCTAGGAGTAAAGCCAATTGATGTGCAACATTTCCAATATGTTGTAAGATTTCAAACGGGCCAATGAACCTTGGTTGCAAATTTCCCTTATTGATAAAATGTAACACTCCTTTCATTGGTGCCACCTTGAGAAATACTTTGTCATCTACTGAAAATTCCAATCCCTTCTTCTATCATCATAACTTTTCTATATATCCTGGGCAATTTTCGTACTAGCTCGAATTTTCTCAATAGCCTGCACTGTCTATTCAATGATCTCTAGACCCGAAATCTTTCGCTCACTGATCTAATTCCAATGAACTGGTGATCTACAATTCCTCCCATACAAAGCCTCATACGGTGTCATGCCGATAGAGGTGTGATAGTTGTTGTATACGAACTCAATCAATAGTAAATGTTTCTCCTAATGTCCTCCACACATGAGGATACATGTTCGAAGCATATCTTCCAGTGCTTGAATCGTTCGCTCAGACTGACCATCTGTCTGAGTGAAAAAGTTGTACTAAATTTTAGTTGTGTTCTTATAGCTTGGTGTAAACTTTTTCAGAAGTTAAATGTGAACCTTGGATCTCTATCTTATATAATTGAAACGGGTACACCATGCAACCTTACTATCTCATCCACATATCCATATTGAATGTCATTCGAACCGGTAAGAAATGAGTTGATTTGATGAGTCAATCCACAATGACCCAAATATCCTCATTACCTCTTGTTGACTTTGGAAAATCGACCACAGAGTCCATCGTTACATGCTCCCATTTTCACTCCAGAGCTTATAACAGTTCAAGAAATCCTAACGGTCTTTGGTGTTCAGCATTTACTTGTTGACATACTAAACACCTTTTAGCATACTCAGCTATATCCTTCTTCATACCTTTCTAGCAAACTACGGCCTCAAGGTTTCGGTACATCTTTATACCTCCTGGATGTGCTGAACTCTTCTAATATTTCCTTTTCAACTCCTCGAAGTCAAGTACGCACAAGCATCCTTGATAATACAGGATCTTGTCCTTGTCCATGGTAAAGTCCTTTCTCTTCTCTGTATCAATTTCTGATTTAATGAATTCAAACGACTGATCGACTTATTGATGGTCCTTAATCCCGTCACAAAGTGTTGGCCGAGTCAAAATGCTGCCATCCGAGCAATAGCACTTGGCAGTATTGTGACCACTTCAAGACTTAATCTCTCGAACTACTTCCATAATTGCTCTTGCATGGTCAAATTTGCCACTTGAATTGTCACTTAATGAATCAAGGCGTCTGCCACAACATTTGCCTTCTCTGTGTGATAGTGAATGTTGTAGTCGTAATCTTTTACCAACTCAAGCCATCTTCTTTGTCTCATGTTCAACTCTTTCTGAGTGAAAATGCACTTACCTCCATAAAGGCAGTGCCTCCAATTGTTTAGTGCATGGACTTCCGTAATAAGTTCTAATTCATGCTTATGGGTTTTGCTCGTGATTTCAATTATCTTGATGCGTAAGCAACCACTTTACCATGTTGCATCAAGACACATATTTTGCCATTTTTCGCCACTTTTGCATTCTTTTCTCCAATTCTTCATTAAACAACAACAGAGTATTGAAATCACAACAACAACAACGACGAGAGTATTGAAATCACTTCTGAAATATATTGTTATAAGCATCATTAACCTAACACCTAAAGTGAATGAAGATAGAATCAACTTATCCAACACTCTATGAAGATAGAATCAACTTATCCAACACTCTATGAACACTGTTCATGAAAATTGAAAGAAAATTAGAAAAAGTAAGTCATTTCAACAATAAATTCATAGTGAAACATAGAAATCCAAAAGGAATCATCGCAAGAAAAGTCACCTCCATAAAGCAATCATGGAAAAGCAGCCTCAATAATGCAGGGGCAACATTGTTGGAGCATATGTATATGTAAATGGTTGTTAGGCAAAGAAAATATTTAATTTGCTGGAGCGTGAGTAAATTCTAGGAAAAAAAGAAAGAAAGTAAAGAAAAATAATATAAAGCGAAAATTGAAATTTAAGGCAAGTGAAAACACTTTTTTCTTAAAACAATATTGTCCCACAATGATGCTAACGGAATATGACACTTGTCTCCCAAGATATAATGAATACAACTTGTGGTTAAAGTATTTCAAACCACAACTAACAACAAATTTGGAACTACAATTTTCCTCTACAAAAAAATGGTTTTGAAATGATTTTTATAGAGTATTTTGCAAGAGTTTTGATGTAATGATCAATGCAAAAATGATATGGGATGCATAATGGACGTTCAAATGATCCTATATATAGAAGATGAAGGGTTGTGAGTAAAATGTCACGCCTCAAATTTAGCAACTTTCATGAAGGGAAGCATACATTGCTGTCGCTAGCCTGTCTTTGGTTGAGAGACAGTGACACATTTTTATCAAAGCCTCTCTCGCTGACCTGTCACTAGACTATCGCTCGAGCGATAGGCAAGTTATGGAGTTAGCTATTCAACGAACTTGGAAAGAAAGTTTTCCTCTATAAGAAAAATGGTTTTTGAATGACTTTTGGAGAGTATTTTGCAAAAATCTTGATGTAACACTCAATGCAAAAATGATATGGGATACATCATAGACGTCCAAAGGATCCTATATATAGAATATAAGGGGTTTTGAGTAAAGTGTCAACGTCCCATACTTACCAACATTCATGAAGGGAAGCATCTTTTGCGTCGCTAGCCTGTCGATGGACTCTCGCTCGAGCAAGAGTAATACCTTTTCATCAGAGCCTCTCTCACTCGTCCATCGCTAGATTGTCGCTGGACAGTCTCATCACTTGTTCGAGCGATAGACGAGCTATGGAGTTAACCATTTTTCCAACCAGTGTTTCCTCATTTCTATCCAAATTTGGACAACAATTTCTCATTCATCTGGAATTGATTTTGAGATTTCAAATATACCACGACGATCTACTCGACGAGAGTAGAATAAGTTAGCCTATTGATATTTATAATTTGACTATCGAATCAAATCAGAATATTTGAGCAAAGTTGACATGAAAGTCACTTTTCCATACTTAACTAAATTTATTTTTATTCTTTGAACCAAATTCCAACAAACATTGTGCTGCCCATTGAAGAGTTTGTGAACAGTTGTTCTAATGATTTTCTTGGCTAATGGACAAGATTCATTGTAGTAATCATATCTGAGCGATCCATGAAGAGAATTATAAGAATGAGTTTCTGAGAGCTTCCTTTTCATCTTGTTTCTTGATAGAGCCCTTAGAAATGAACCCTTATTGGTTTCTGCTTGTTGGTTATTCAAAGAGAACAGAACACAGTAAAAATACAAGAAACCTTAATTTTCCTGTGAAATCCATAGCAAATTATTCCAAGATTTGAATACAGAACCCCTCTCTATCCATATAACTCTATCTATCACTATATACATGTACAAATATTTCTCTCTCTTCAAGATTGAGTTGCAAAGCTCAACAGAGTTTACGCAGAATGAAGAAACAAAGCGTGGGAAAAGAAAGTTGAAATGACGAAAGTGCCCTTGTAACTGGAAGTTTGATGCAGAAATTATATCCAGCGGTTATAAGTTGTTTGATTTGAACTGGGGGAAGTATAATTATTGCGTCATTTATGTAGAGGATTTTTTAATTATGTTTTTAATAATACATCAAGAAATTTAAAAGTAAGTTTAAACAAAATAATTAATAGCTTTTTGGAGAAAAAGAGTCGTTTGTCAAGCAATTTCCTTACGTTCAAAAAATGAATCAATAGAAATTAAATATAGTACAATTAAATTACTAATATAATGTTTTCCACATTTTGAGCTTGTCAAGCCAATCGTGCCACTACTTTATCGGGAACCTTTCTACTGAAGTTTATGTAAACTCATACTCAAAACTAGAAAGAATAATGTTATAAAACATCACTACGTTATAGCACCAATTTATGAGTTTTTCAAGTGATGGATCATTTTAAATGAGACTTGCGTCCTTACATTTAAGATCTATCAATTAATAACATGTAAATGAAACATAAACTAGTGCTAAATAACATTATTCAACCACAAAACTACTTGTGACAATCAATAGAGATAAATTCATCTATTTATGTTTCGATCTGATTCCATGCTTCACAATGGCACAAGAACATTTCACGTCATACTTTCTTAATCTAATTTAAACGTCGTGTCCAAACATGCCATAAATGTGATCACGAGTACTTATCTAGAGTTGAAAATCTCCTCATATGAACGAGTTAATTAAATCACTAACTACTAAACTTTAACCATGGTTACTATTTGCTCACTGAAATATAAACGGTCACTCAATGCTCACTGAGCTATTCATTAGCTTACACATCAATCACTAAGCCAATTTCGTCTGTATAGCGGGACAAAAATGTCTACGTGGTGGATGAAGAGATTATGTGGCAATATACGACGTTAGTGAACCACACATAGGATAAAAATGCAGTTAATTGATTTACAATTTTAAGTCATTTAAGAAAAGCGTATTATTCTTCTCCTTTCTAAAACAATCGTGCCCTCCATTTCAATTGCAGAAGTGAAATCCCCAATTCAAATCTAACCCTAGGAAGAACACTATATTCAATTTGCCATGGAATTATCTTCATCCACATCTCAGAATCGTGAACAAGGTTTGCGTCATTGTGATCAGATAGCCGTAAGAAAGACTTCATGGACATAGAATAATCCAGAAAGATGATTTTTGTAATGTAGATAATACAGATATTCAGACGCTTGCAACTACTTTGCTTAGGACTCACCTCTTTATCCACGATACAAGACTATAATGAATGGGCTACTAAGCAGGTCCAACGATATGCAACAGAGAAAGAGCTTAGGATGGGCAGATTGATGAAGATATATCAAGTGAGTTTGGGGGTATTTCTAATTTGCAATGTCAATGGTATTTTTATGTTTTAAGTGAAGATTATGTAACAAAATTTTGTATTTTAGTTGCAGGTTGTATTTTTTGAAGGTCTTGGGGAAAATGATGTATTGTAGTTATGTTGGTCTTGGTCTTTTGAAGGTGTAGGTGGTGGTTGGTGTTTGATCCTCAATTATTAGGATTTACTTATGAGAACTTGAAGAGTACTTTGATTTGTTAATAATAAAGTAGTCTTCTTAAAATTTTACATTACAGTAATAGTTTTGGAGTTAATTGTGAGGTTTGTAATTGAGAAGAGGATGGCACTAGACATTCGGTACTTATGTTTGTTCTGCACCAAACTTATTATGAGGGAAGAACATAAAATGGAAATAGCTTAGGGAACAAGTTCTTGAACAAAATCTTTCCATTATTCCCTACTAGTTGAAGCAATAGGAGGAATTTCGTCAACTCTAGGAGTTGGCATCGGGGGTGCAACAGCATAGTCCCATCCATCAGTAGCTACCCCTGCAACTCAATGGATACATACATTCAAACTAAGAGAAAAGGAGTTCTATACAGCGGAAGCTACCCCTGCAATTGAATGGATGCATGCAAATTCAAACTAAGATAAAAGGAGTTCTACACAGCAGAAGTGAACTCAAGTAAAACAAAGTTCACTTTTTCATGAGCTTCTTGTTCTTGTGTCTTTGCAAGCATCCATTCAGTGCTTTCTGGTCTTCCTTAGCCATACCATTAATAGTTATCAACTTTCACTTTTCTGTACAGAAGTTCTATAAATGAAGTCAAAACTAGCTACACAAATCTTTTTTCTACCATATATCCTCATGCTTGATCATTAAAACGGCAATTTTCTAGACTTGCAACCTCCAAATATTTTCAACAGCTTTACACAAAAAGAAACAAAACAATATAAATATCTTCAATGACAAAATTACTTCACAACTGTCAAACTAAAATTTAAATCAATAGGTGGCTGAATTTGCTACTGAGTGGCTGAATTTTTCTTCATTTTTGGTGCTGCAGATGTAGACCTTTGACCGACCCTTTTATTTTTTTATAATGGTTGCCCTCTTCCTTGCTTTTTCTTGATTCTCTATATCCTTGCTTTCGAATTACCTTTGGAAAGGCGATAAACAGGCCTATAGGTTCGCCTTTAAGCATCAGCATATAAACAGGCCTATATTTACAATCAATCATAAACAAGCAGAGAGACATTCATATTGTAAGCAAATATCTATCTCACAACATTCAATGATATTAAGAATTACATAGCTGCAAAGCTTTAAAATGGAATCAGCTGCATGATTTTCTATAATTTGTTAAAAAAAAATGATGAGGAGGAGGAGGAAGAAGAAATTAAGATGGGGGCCTTAGTCGAACCCCTAAGCAAGGCCAAAATACATCAGAAGACTTGCATGATGACCTACAATTTCAACTTGGGAGTTCAATGTACTCTCATCAGTAACTCACAAAGTTGCATCAATCCAACAAACAATTTCCTGATTTTGACATCAGTATTCCCAAGCAATATGCATCACACCGAATTCCATGTGCATTGTCCTATGACACTTAATTAGCTGAAGATACTAGAACGTTGTGCTCCTTTAATCGTCTTTGGAAATGAGCCAAGCGATTTTGTAACTGTAAGATACCGGCAGCCTTTTGGGATAAGATTGAATTCAATCTGGTGACATAATCATCTAGCTGATTCCCTGGTTGATCTGCCTCGACCAATAGAATCATCTCCTGCAAAAGGACAATAAAAATTTGATGAAGGTCCGTAGACTTAAGAATACAACTTGTAATTAAAAATTAAAAAAATGAGATCACCATTCTACGTAGTAGAATCTATTAAAGGAATTAACTTTCGAATCAATAAACAGAAAATGAGATGGCTATAATTCAGGTAAATTCTCTACCATGAATGCTGGTAATTTGCATCATAATCATATGGAAGACGTGATCCATATAAATCAACACTGAATATACTTGGGAACTCGTATGGAAAGCATCAAAACACAAGAGAGAACACTCAATAGTATGATAAAGCTGCCAATGCTAAACTAAGATGGTATCTAGATTCAAGGCCGTACTAGTGTAAGTAATATGTTGGTTTTCATCTGACTAATATTCTTCTATTCCATCACCGAGGGAAATAAAAAGAGAAAAAAAAAAGACAAATGTGTTAGAGATGCTATAAGATTATCACTGACCTCTCGAACAATATCCATTGTCTCCTCCACTTGTCTTCTATGAGCATTTACGAGATCTTCCTCTTCCTAAAGAATCAAAGAGTCACAGAAGTCAGCACCTGGACTGGACTCGATTTGTTGTTAAAAAGCAATTTCTAGTGGTCTTACTTTCAAAAGAGAGTTCAAGTCTAAGTCAGAGTTCGAGTATTTCACATCGGACTTAACAGGTTCCTTCCACTTTGACTGGCTGTTGGCTCTCATTTTATCGTCCACGTTAGAAAAACTGTATGATTCAACTTTTGAGTTTTTTGTCCATACTGGCTTCTTTGTCTCGTATAACTCTTCATCATATTCTTCCCTGTCAGTTCGTTCAGGCCACGAATCACCGGTGTCATCTTCAAATGTTGATGCAGGTGGTAAAACCGATGACAGGGGCTGTGTTGTTGATTCCTTCAGATTTGAGGTTGATGAGAAAACATCTTTTTTGTTGTTCCCCTTCGAAAGGCTCTTCACCCTATAATCACAAAGAAAGAAGATATGGTCAAAGAAAAGGATCCATTTGCCCAACAGAAGATTTATATCATCAAAAGAGCAGACTTACCTGTCCGCATATCTTAATGTGTTTAATGTATGTTCACAGGATCCCGCATTGGGTGAAACGCATGAAATCATCACAGTACGAGAATTTCCAACAAATGAATCCCTTAAGACTTCAGTTAATTTACTGCCTCTAAATGGAATGTGCCCTTGATCATTATCAAGAGCTCTAATGCATTCCTTCAAGGCAAGCAAACTTTTATTAATCTCAGCTCCTTCCATTCTGCATATTCAGAAAACGCTAATTGAGAACTTATTTTAAAAATGCAAATTGTTGGAATCACATCAAATAACATCAGAGAGACTAATGGACACTATAATTATAGTTTCTTTTCTCAAACAATAGGCAACAGTTGGGTAATAATAATTTCTTGCATATAAAAATGCAAATGTTAAGCATCCTCAAACACGACATAATAAATACGACCCTGCATTTGTTAGATTTCTGTTTAAGACCAGATTTCCAGATTGAATGTTTTTCCAGAGAATACTAAGGAAAAAGAAGAAGATGAAGTTGTATATACCTTGTTTGCTTATCATTATCAGTAGTATCTGCACCGCGTTCACTTCCAGCAAGGTCTATAAAGGAGAGCTTGCCAACAACTCGAGCAGGTTTGGATTCATTGCCATTAGCTGACCTCTTAATGGAAAGCTGAAGAATGGCATGTGAACGGGATGATTCCTCATTTGCACCAGTGGTGCCTGTACTTCTTGTTGCATTTCCTTTCTCGATAAGGTCCTTAATTGTCTCCACATCTGATACTTTGTACTCTTGCAAACCTACAATACAAACTTGTTGCTTGCCGTCCTCTCTCATGCAAAGCTTTCTACAAAAAGAAAAAACGAAAGGTCGTGAAAATCCATATGGTGAGTAGTAATGGCTGAATGATTTAAGAGAGAACCTAGTGGGACATCTTACTTCCTATCGCTGAGTAAATCATATAATTTTCCTCCATATATCTCAAAGAAGCTTACAAACAATTGAAACCCTTGATTCCTGTAAGTGTGATGCATAAGCCTCAAGATATCCCTAGAAGCCTTGAGGGGTAGTGGTTTCATTGTAAAAGTTTTTCCACTTCCTGAATAAATTTCAGAAGAAAAAGGTAAAAAGTTAGACAAAGCTTATAGATTAGTTAAAAATTAGTAAACAGTGAGAGGCATGATGCCACAAGAACATACAAATATGATATCGATGGGAAGAAGAAAAACTGAAACTATGAGGAGCAATGTGTATATTTGTTTATTTAAATCCTAGCATCCTACTCCATCCAAGATAAAATGGGCCTAATCTTATAGCGAAATAGGATGGCACATAGAAAAATAACATTACAGTGGATTTCTTTCAAATAGGTCTGGTATCACTTATCAGCCGATCATAAGCAAAAAGTAGTCCTTTAATATTGCAGGGACCCAAATTTAGCACCTTCTTGTGTTCCGCTTCAAATTATATAAAACCTCAGATAACCAAGCATGAATTTTGTTCACTTTATTGATTTAGCAATGCCTTTGATGATAAGAGAGGTCCATGCAAGCAGCTACAGAAACATCCATGGCTTTGGAGGACAATCAAATTGGCTTTGTTTGAGCCTCATTTTTCCAAATATTCATTTTTTCAAAACTTATTTTCAACCACACATTCTTCAATAAAATAATTTTACACGTAAATCGAAAACTTTTTCTTACATTTTAATCACACATTCTCCCAAAAAAAAAAAACACTATTCAATAATACATTTTTCCCTAAAATGGGGTTCAAACAAGGGCTATCCCCCCATTTTTTTTCTATTACATTACATTAATTTTTTCTCTCTTCATTTCAACCACACATTCATCAAATAAAATAATATTACACATAAATCTAAAACTTTTCATTACTTTTCTACCACACATTTTCCCATCAATCACTATTCCAAAAATTTTCAACACCCCAAAATGGGGGCCAAACAGGGGCTAACTCACCTAGAGCATGCCTTCCATAAAAGGGTTATTGACTGATGCTTTAACAGCCAGGTTAATTTCTCCAGACCACCAATCAAAAATATTATTATTAGTAACTAATTCGTTAAACCAGATTAGCAATGAATTTATCCAACACTATTACTTCTCGATTTTCTGCATACAATGTCGATAACAGCACCGAATACAAGTCTGTCTTTCAGGTCTGGATTCTTTCTACCCATCTACGACATTTTTTGCTCTATTTGGGACATGCCTTGCTTCTCTGGCAAGTCCATGGGTAGCTGCAAGACCTAAAACATCTCAATCCAACCTTCACTTTTGCATGAATGAGGTAATCAAGCATGTTCTTCCCCACATTCTTAAGAGGCTCGCCTTGAGGAAACTTGAAAGTAATTCCATAAAAATTGAAGAAAATTTTAGTCAAGGAACTCAAAATATGCTTAGCAAGCATGCAACAGGTCCACCAGAGTATGTAGAGAAAAAAAAAAACCAAAACTGGAAGTACAGATATACAAGTCAAAACAACTACAGCAAGCTTTGAACACCAAATTTATCTGATGATTAATGTATAAACAATTACCTGTTTGCCCATAGGCGAAGCAAGTAGCTTTAGTGCGTTGGAAAATTATTGGAACAATGGGCTCCACAGTTTCTCGATAGACCTAGGTATATAACATGTTGAGAACAATTAACAAGGCCAAGACACCAAGAGTATTTTACATGGTTTCCACTCTAGATCATGCTCATTACCTCATCATTTGATACTTCCTCATTCAGCACGGCATCAAAGACAAATTCTTGCTTCTCCACATATTCTGTCAAGTCAACCTGCGGGAAATTGGGATTCAAAGATGTTTATTTCACAAGAGAAACTCTTACTACAATGAATTCCAAATAACTATTACCTGTCCATTTAATTTTTGGCACAAGACTACCATATGGGAGGATAAATTTGTTAATATTATCCATTATCTAGTGCTTTCGCTAGAGAACAGAAAGACAAACAGACCCAATAAAAAGCATGTCTCTGACTAATAACTTGAATCAACATTATTCTCATATTGTGAAAGAAATCAATCAAAATTAATGTGTGCAACATGCAGCATTAAGTAATAGGTAACAAAATGAGGGATGAAATTGATTTCAAAGTTAGTCACAGTAAAAGCAAATAACCAGGACGAAAAGATTTCCTGAAATGCACAAGGTATAATTCTCGATGAAATCAATCTTTTTGTTTGGCCCTCATTTTCTAAAACTCACTTTCAAACACACATTCCATATGACTAACAACTTTTATCAATATTTCATTTTTTTTTTATAATCGTGGATGTCCGGGCCAGCTTGTGCTCATTTCGACTAATCCCACGGGGCCCTAAAATTTACGGTCAGGTACTCACCTCAGTGGCCTCGAGAGGACTCGAACTGGTGACCATTGGGGAGCAAACACAATGTCTGACAATTAAGCAACCCCTCAGAGTTAACTTTTATCAATATTTCAACCACATGTTTCATCAACTTTTATCAAAAATTATTATAAATATGATTTTTAGTTAAACCCAACAGGGGCTTAGATATATTAAAACCACCAATCCAGGTGCCAGTGTTATTATAAGGAACAGTACAGGCCGTCTTATTGACAAAATGTAAAGCATAACTTCACAAATTATAACTAAGAGACCTATGGTAGCAATCTTCTTTAAATAAAATTAAATAAGCACAAAACGATATTGTCACAGACCTTAAGTTTGGTCTCATAGACTACAATAGTGTTAGACTGTGTTTCAATGATATCTTCCTCATTCTTTGACAATTCCTTTTTGTTTAGTGGTCTTTTGCGTACCTGCAACCAATCAATCATAATTGAATGCAAGGGAAAAGCAACATTATAGTCTGTAAATCATTAATCCAGAGCATGAAGACATTATAGTGGAAAAAATTGCCTCTTGGTGCAAAGAATGCATTTCATGAAACTTATGTAGGTTAGTTCGATTAAAAGATTATATGTAATGCTGATTAGTAATAAAATCAGAAATTAAGAAATGTAGCTATGGGTAGCTACAGGCTAATCGAGAAACAAAAAGGTAAGAACAGATTAATTAAAATAAGAAAAACATACTTACCACCACTTTGATCTTTGCAACATTGCTGGTCCTCACATTGTCAGCCGCAACGCTTTTCATAACAGCATTCTCCTGCAAATCACGAGCTTTGCCAGTTTGTTTAATGTTTCCAAAGTATGGATTGGAGTCATCAAAACTTCTTCCCCATGCAAAATGCATTGAGGTGCCATTATACAGACCAGGAGCTGGCATCTAGTTTCCACGAAAAAAAAAAAAAAAAAACACAAAAAAAAAAAAAAAAAACGGGGGAAAATTTTAAAATAACAAAATGAACGAGAATGGCAAAATGTTTCAAAACCAAATTAATGCTGTGAGACCTATAAAAATGTCTAATAAATAATGTGCTATCAATTTTCTGAGCATAATGTTATAGTTAGAAAGCACTCGCGTAAGGAATATTATTAGCTACCATAAATCCAATTTTCTAAACTAGACAACGCGACGGGAAAAAATCATCAGGCATCATCAATAAGCCACATATTAATTAGGCTCATAAGCAATTAAAACCTGAAGTCAACAAAGAGTAAGTTGAAATTCACATACAATACAACTTCACTTGCTTGAACACAAGATAAACCACTGTAAGGGCAATCACACCCAATAGAAATCAATTCAGCAGCACACCCAAATACTTAATCCACTAAGCAGCCTTACAGTACACCAAATAAGTCTAAAAAAAAAAAGAAGTCTTCTAGTAATNCGGTGTCGAGAGAATGCAGATCCAAGAGCCCCGAGCTATACTCATTTGGTGAAGCTTGTTCCTCCACACTCCTCCTCTGACTACCTGGCCGTGAATTTACTGGCGGTGTCAATGGCTCAGCAAACAAATCGCTGCTTCCACCGTAAATCCTCTGCGCCTGCACGCTCCTATACATTCTCGAGTCTTCACCCCCTCCATTATAGTATCCAAAATCCTAATTTTGAAAAAAAAAATCAAAATTCCTAAATTTTCTATTGCAGAATTCAGATATTCAGACATATGGTCACACCAAGCAACGCAAAATTACGAAAATGCACCTGAAGTGGAGGAACTGCATTGTTCGATGACTGTTTGTGCTGAAGACCAGCTGATTGCAGCCATCGACCGTTAGATGATGATTCTAGAAAGTTATCGGAGTATTGCCGCTGGTGTTGCACAGTGGATGATGCACCAGATCTCTGCCTTCCAACAGCATTCATTTTCTCTCTCTAAAATTCACGATCACAGTCCGATCCTCACGTTTTCTCTCTCTAAAATGAACAGATTGAAATGGATGAATGAGAGAGAGTTGGAGATGAAAATGTAAAGACTTGGTCGGAGAAAAGCTTTGAACTTCAACGGCTGTGATACGTTTCTGTACAGTGAAAAATTGAAAGAAATTCTTGAAGATAGAGAAAATTACCGTCAAAATTTACAGCAATTACAGGAAGGTTAATTAATAAAGAATTATAGCTTGTTTGACAGATTAAAATCGAATTAAAATTAAAAAATTAATTATTATTATTGATTTTTATTAAACGAATTCAAAGACGACTATATTTTCAATTAATTTTAATTACTACCAAACATACTGTTAAGCAATTTGTGTAATTAAAAACCCTAATGTGACTGGTAAAAATTTGAATCTCGATTTGAAGGGGGTAGTGAGCGGCATCAGTTATACGTGAGAGAAATTTTATTGGTTGAAGAGGGTGGGGCCCGCTTTTTTTGAATTGAGGATGCTGTCCGTCAAATCCCTTGCCGTTTCACATGGTGTGTCTGTGTCGTTTTTGTACCATCATCCTCCTTGCTTGACATGTGTAGTCGTTGATGGTTCTACTTCAACCCCCGTTTGGCCCCATCATTTGAAATTTAGCCATGTTTGACCCACATTCATTCAAAATATATTTTTTCAAAACTTATTTTTTAATCACACATTTTTTAATAAAATAATATTTTATATCACATCAATAATTTTTCCATATTTTTTAACCACATATTTCTCATCATATCAATATTTACCACATCTTTATGGATCTCACAACTTTTTAACCACACATTTCAAATTTTTTTATCACAATCAACTGAAAATCTAATTTTAATCTCCACCAAACACCCTGATAATATTATTTTATTGAAAAATATGTGGTCGATAAAATGAGAGAAAAATAAATTATAATTTTAATGGGAGCCAAATTTGAGCATCGTCCTATATAGGGGTGGGCGTGAGTTGGGTTGGGTTGGTTTTTCCCC
>CAIGRO010073187.1:0-16256 GCA_903798355.1 Fraxinus baroniana
GTGTGCTGTTTGTTATCAGCACTCGACGACTCCACGGTGCTGCTGTGGCTGGGACTGAGTGTTCTCCGGCAGAATGTACGGAACCAACGCCGTTTGTAACGAGAAACTCTTAAGTTTAATTTTGCAGAAACACAGCGATGAAGAATGGTGTTTAGAAAGGGATTATATAGCATTGGCAGTAATGGGATGTAATTAATACTTCATTAGAATGTTTAATTAGAGTTTTAAGGGTATTATTCAAAATCATTTTTAAAAAAAATGTGCAGAGCCTAATTTCTCCTTTTTTTTTTGGTACAGGCCCACTTAAGAAATTTAGTCCATTACCCAAAAATCCAATCCAATTCATCTATAACCCAAGCCAACCCAAATATCATTGTTTAACTCAAATTTTCACTCCATTATCATTGAAACCGCTTCATTCATTCATGATTCAATCCTAAAAATTTTGAAATTGCAATTCCCATTTCCCACAGGTTCATTTTTCTTCTAGCTGATTTAGTTAATTTAGTAATTTATATTTAGTATTTGACTATTTTCAAAAGTTAAATCCGAGTCTCCGACGATCGTCCCTCTTTGGCTGTCTCCCTGATTTTTTCTTGTAGCCTAGTAGCTGATTTTTTTTCTTAGCTGATTGTTTCATTATTTCATTGTTTGCTTCCAATTTCGGTGATTGTCAGAAGAAGAAGAGAAAAAAGAAGAGCTGCAGATTGAAGAAATACAAGTATCAAAGCAGCAGCCTCCAAGGAGAAGCAGCAAGCCTGAAAAGACAGGTAAAGGAATTGAATTGGTACTTGCTTGCTTCTTTTTTTTGTTGTGGTAGAAATTAGAAAGTCCTATTCTGCCCATTTTGTGAATCCCCTATTCTGGTAAAGGAATTAGAAATTTGAATTGGTAAATGAATGCCATATTCTGCCACCTAAACTGGATGAATAGGCAAATAGCCCTACTCCTAGTTGTTCTCACTCTATGTTCAGATGTTAATTGTGAATAGGAATATAGGATACGATAATTTTGGACAGGAATAGTAATGTATTCTATATAAATTCTATTATCGTGGACAAGAATAGGAAAAAAATATTATTTTGATTTTTGAACGTCTCTCTGGAACCTTTTCATTTATTCATTCTTTCAGTCTTAACAAATGGAAGCTCAACCTTCATCAAAGAGAATAAAGACGATATTTTCTTTCTTTAAAAAGACGGGACAATCTACTGAAAGTATATGTTCTTTAATGAATTTTTTTAGTACATGTAAATTTTATTACATTGGCTTTGTTAAGTACTTTCAGCCCCCTACAAAAAATCCTAGATCCGTCCTTGATGGTGAATCCCAAGGCATGGCGAATCATTCCAAGACCCTTACTGGAGACTGTCCTCAACAACCACGCGCAGCACCACCGCGTTCCTCAGCCCCTCATTCTTCACGGCCCCCGCGGTGTCGGCAAAACCACCCTTATTCTCGAACGTAAGAACCCACCCAATCTCTATATTTGTATACTAAATTGTAGTAATTGGAGACTATCCTTTATCTGCATGGAATATGCAACAGAGAGAGGCTTGTGAACTTTGATTTTGAATGTACTTGAAAAAATGCCATTGTTTAGGAAGTTTATACACAAAATAAAATAATTTTGAGCACTTCCATCTAAATAAATTTTAATAGAATTCATTTTTTGGTCAGATGAATAGTGGCTTAATTTTTAAGTTTTTCTGAACTTAGGCTTCTAGTTATTAATCAATAGTGCGTTTTATTTGATGTTTGTCTGTTTATAATATTCTTAGGGTCCGTTTGATTGTAAATGTGGAAAATGGGTGGAAAGAAAATGAATTCCAGGGAATTGAATTGCCTAGAAATTGTTTTATTGGGAATTGTAATTAATTGTGTTTGATTGATATAATTTTCCACCTGGAAAATGTTGAAAATTTGGTATCCGTTTTTCATGAAAATTGTCCATTAAAGCGATAATTTTTTCTACCATTGGGTTTAGAAATTGTTCCAATTGCCCAAAAAAAAAAAAAAAAAAAAAAATCTGAAATTTTTTTTACCATACCGAATATCATTCGTTTGGCTTTGTTATACATAAAAATTGTCAATAAAATTGAGAAATTTTTTTACCATTGTGTCTAAATTTTTTTCTAGTTGCCAAAAAAAAAAAAAAAAGGCTGGAAAATGAAAAACCAACCAAATCACAAAAAAACAAATTCTACTCACACATGGAAAATGGGCGCGTGAGTGGGCTTGGTTGAAAACTAATTCTAGGCAAAAAGTTGTGTATCAAACACAACAAAAAGGTGGAAAGGGAAAACACTTTCCATTTTCTAGGGAAAAAGTGGTGTATCAAACACACCCTTAGTATAATTGTGTAATCTGCTCCAAGGTTTCAACTTTAATTCAAGCTTATTTGTCTATTTGCACTTTTATTGATTTGATATAATTTAATTATATCTATCTATATCATGTATTATGATGGATTGTGGTTGTGATAGCTTCATTGTGATTGCTGTAATCCATACTTGATATGCTATAGAATTTGTTTGGTTTGGAGGGCATTACATTCTTTATACTTGTTATACTTTCTGGATTTAATAGAGAGAAATTTGCTTATCACCTTCCATTGCCAATTCAATGAGACTGAAATGATGGCTTTCACAAGTGAAAGATAAATCCTGTGAACCACAATCTTATATGGATTTACTTCTCCTCTTTACAGGTCTACTTGGAAAATGGAACTCAGATCCTCATATTACTGGCTACGTGGACTTTGCAGAGTCGATAAAGGAGTACCATCCAAAGCATGGCCACTCGTATCCATGGACCTCGTGGATCACTTGCCCACCGCCTCAACTGGCCACTCTGAAAAATCAGCTTGAAAACTGCCTTGAATCCATGGCTCAAAAGGCCATCAAACTTGGCTCCATTAGCTCCCACCAAATATTCACTACTCTTACCAAATGGCACAGTCCTGTCACTGCCCTCAACAAAATTCTAAATACTGAAAGTAATTTTGTAGAACCCAGAATGTCTGTAGTTAATAATAATAGAAACAAGGCTTCCACATTGAATTTATGGGACAAGGCGGTTTTTAGATTATCTGCTGGACTGAATGAACACGAGTTAGATGGGATCTTGAATAAGAGGGTGAGTGTGGAGGAGGGATCATATTATAGAGACGCCATGGCGGCGCTGAAGTTGGCCAAGGAGGTGATTGGGATTCAGGAAAAATGGAGGGGGAATGCAATTCAGCATTTGAACAATAAGGGTGGGTTTTCACGGTCCTTGGCAAATTCGGCTACTGATTGGCCTTGTTTGTTGCTTGAACTGCTGTCTTCAGCTGCTGAAATGGACTATTTTCAGGTAATTTAGGTGAAGTATTTGAGCTTTAACTTTATGACTTGGTATTTAATATATCAAATTGTATTGCCCATCCATAGGGTGAATTCAGAGTTTTCCGGCGAAAAGGCCCCGACGAGTTTAATATTGTATTTGATGCAAGGTCAAATGTCTATATAAAATGTCAGTGTAGAGATTTGCATGTTAAATGCAAATTCTTACAATTTTGGGTATTTTCTTTGTTCTATTGTGGGTTTATAATCTTTTAATTAGTTTGCCACTTTGCCTTTTATTTTGCCAATTAGGTTCTGATATTTGTTAGAACAAGATAGGTATTTATCTGTCTTTGATATTTATAGATGGGCTTTCAATGCGTATACAAACCCAGGAGCTTATTTTGGACGGTGAAACAAAACTGAGATGCTTTATTTGGACTATAAACTAATGGTTGCACAATGTACGCCACTATGCGATGGTTATTGGTGCTATTTTCTTTGTGTGATGGATTTTTTTTTTTTTCCTTTTAACTGATTAGCCGAAGCTGGTGATAAACAACATTGAGATTCTGAAGTATGCTGTTTCTATGGATGATACAACAATATGTGGATCCATGTACCATGACAGTCTAATCTGGAGAATAATAGCTTTGGGTGCAAACGAAAGATGTCTTCCAGTTCTTTTTGTAACATCAGATAGGTGATTCCTTTTTACCTTTGGTGTCATCTAATTGGCCCTAGAAATTGTTAATCATGAGATTTTGCTTGGTTTAGCATTTAAATATGCTTTGGATATTTAGCTTTTTTCTTTCCTTTTCACTTTCCCTTTCTTTCTTTGTTGAGGAGAAGGTTCAATATCAATTAGTGGCTGAAATGATGAAATGTACTAAACTAGACAATTTGTGGTAAAATAGTAATCTTTTGCATGATCTTTGAATTGTATGGAAAAAAAAGAAGGGTAAAATAATTTGATATTCCCTCCACCTGATGCAAATGACTTGCGCTTGGACACCAGTAGATCTCTAACTTGATATGTCATATCTCATATATCCCTGCCGCTATCTGGATTCGATTTGTGATAGTATGTTTTTATTTTTCTATGAAATATGTATCTCTGAGTTGCCAAACCCTGGATGTTCTTCTGGAGAGGCATGATTGAAGTGATAGATGTCCAACCAGCAATATTAATGATCTGCTGGACGTGCTTTCTACTTTGTAATGCTTCAGATATACGTATATCCATGCCGCTATTTCTACTAAATCTGGATCAATTTGTGATAGTTCGTTTTTATTTTTCTGTGAAATACTCCCAAACCATGGACAATCTTCTGGAGAGGGATGATTGAAGTGATAGGCAATAATTAAAAGTTTGCTCATCAACTCCGACCATCAGCGAGATTAATGATCTGCTGGTCGTGCCTTCTGCTTTATAATGGTTCAAACATGTAGCAAATGAGAAAAATATTCTAACCTGTTTTATAATTTTGATGACCTTCCCTTCTTATTTCCTAATTCCAGTTATACTTTATGCTTTTATTTTGCTTGGATGCACTATATTTTAATTGTTACTTTTTAATTATTAGCTTTGGAATTTTAAAGTTTAATATCCTGCAGCTACTATTCATACCGAGCTTTTATGGATTTTGGATTTCCAGATATTTTTATCTCCCGTGAGGTAATACCTGTCTCTCTACCTCGTGCCTGATCTCTCTCTCAGTTTCTCATATTTTTGTGTGGGTTTATAGATACATGCATAGATACATATATATTAATTTCATTCTGAATTAGCATGCCTTTTCCTTCCTTGGGGTTGGGGAAAGGAATTAGGCATTTAATTTGTCCAGAGTGATTCTATTAGTTTTGTGTTATATATAGTATTGTGAATCAGTTACAGTTTGGTATGTGTGCTTTCTGAAATTGCAGACATTTGGATGGACCCCAGCAGAAGCGAAATTGCATATGATTGATGACTATTTTAGTCAATCTGAGGTATAACCAAATTTTATTGTTTTCAAGCGCTTGTGTTCATTCTTTCCACTGTCAACAAATTCCTACAAGGTGGTTGGTCCATTTTGAGAGTTCTTCTCATTGATTTTACTTTCTTCTCATGTCATTTTCGGTTCCTTTTTTTTTTTTTTGCTGATTCTGAAATTAATGATGCTTATAGGCAATTTTTCCTTTCTCTAATATAATAACTAAATGTTATTTTTGGCCATTTATCACCATGATGTTTGAAACTTTGCTCTCCAAAGAAGCCATGAACCCTTCGTATGTACAACGGAAGATGTCTTGAGAAAACCTAAAATATAATCATTTGAGAATCTAAAATGAAAAATTATTTTGGAAGCAAAATATTTAAATTTTGTAAGCTTATTTACCCATTATCATGGGGATGATATAATGATCCTTACATGAACGAATTATAAATGGTCCTTAATTGGTGCAAATCACAAACTCTTACACCTGTACATGCACAAAGACGATAAGTTATACTGACACATATAATGCATTGTGCTTATTCATTCTACAGTGGACTATGATTGTTGAGGTGTTGGGGCCAAATCCAAGACATCTGTTTGAGGTTTACGCTCTAAAGCTGAGTAATTATTACCATAAGTAAGCAAGCATTGCAGATGAACCAATTTTGGTGATGAATTCTTTCTTGTGCACTACATACTGCTGGTTAATGTGTGTATATATAAATGCATGTTTTATGGAATGTTCGTTTTTCCTGTTGTTAATGAGTTATCATTTGTGTTGAGTGTCTTAAGTTTGTTTGAGTACTTTTTAGATGCTTAAATAGCAACAATGAAAAGAGTGATGGTAATGGAAGGGAGGACTAAGATCCCTAGGAATTTCCTTTGGTGAGAAGAAGCAAGTCTGTTGCAGAAACTTTCTAAAGACTCAACACTGGGGAAAAAAAGAACTTGAACTGGAATAGGCCTTCCTTTCAAGAAAAAAAGTTTTCAATAATTAAAACTAATGGAATTGGACAACTTAAAACATAATCAAACTCCAGAAAATTATGGAAGTCTGTTATATTCCTGATACTGAAAATTGAAGTGAAGCACGTGAATTTTAAATTGACAACTGGATAATGATTCAGTTAAGATTATTATCTTCCACACTCCTTCAGAAAGCTCCTAGGTTGGTACCTTATTAGATTAGGGAGTTTCATAACAACATTTTTGCCACATCTTGTAAAACTATACTGGTTGCTGCCACTTATTATCATAAGTAGTGCATAAACATATTCGTAATTATTTGTTCTAGCATAAATGAAGCCTTTGCATGCAGGGTAATAAATGAGAAAGGCAGTACCTTTGAAGATATTGTGGATGCATATTTAGCAAATTTGCAAGTAAGTTCTCAGTATGCTCGAGCTCTTGATCAAAATTCAGTTGCTTCCCATTCCTTTCTTGACTAGCATTTGATCAGATTTGCATTTTATTTGTTTTTAGTGTTGTTTCTGACATCACTTGCTGTGTTTACTTGGAAAGTTTGTGGGTATGATTTTGATATTCATTCTTATCTCCATTTTTGCTTATGGATTTGCCTGTGAATTGTGGATTCTTCTAGTGATTTGGAACTTTGTAATGATGCTACTGTTACATAATACAAGGATACTTGAGGTACAGCCCAGACCGCCCATATCTGGCCCCTGCATGGGCCGAGCCTTGCTTCAGACGCTTGTGGCTCACGTGGTTGCTTTTGTTAATATTATTTTTAAATAAAAATAAACCTGAAAATTAAAAAAATTGCACGGTCCTTGATGGCCTGACCCGCCATGGCCCACCTAACACCCTAGTTGAGCCTGATGAGTTCAAAGATACGTGTAGATGTTATATTATTATATCCAATTGAAAGCCGAAGGTTCTGATTTGTATTACATTTCTGGAATAAATGAGGTAGTTAAGTGGAGAAGAGTCTTGAAGCATTCAGACCTGGCAATGGATGGTGATAAGATCTTCATGTATTTCGAGGTGACTAATAAGAAGCCGATGCTTGTTTGAATAAGCGGGGGAGAGCCAGATAGTAAATTTGACGAACTGAAACTATTTCCCAATATAGACTTGGAAGAGGGAAAAAAAGGTTCAGAAAATTTCTCTGAGCAGGTGCTAGGCATTGATAGAAGATGGTGCACATATGAAGAAAATGAATGAAAAGGAAAAAAAAAATGCAGAATTGAAGGTCTGGGAGTTGACAGACTGCAAGGTTCTGTCTGTGAATTATGGAAGACAGGGCACAAGCATGAGAAGAACGTGAATACATGTAAAGTGGAAGGAGTGGTGAATGAATGATCAATTTGTATTGAATCTGGCATGTTTTCACTGTTTTGCCTAATTATTCACGGATCAACAGTCCTTGATTTTTATTCTCTTTTATGAAATAAATTATGCATTGCACTGTATTCCTCTTGCAAATTCTTTGGTTTTTAACCTTGATTAATTCAAATAGAAAGAATCATAATAATTCAACGAACATCACTGGACTGAACTTTAGCTGCCCCCCATATAGACAGCAGTATATGTGACCAAGTTCCTTTGATAAACGTGTTTTTGTCCATTGCTTACTTGTAATACCAAAGAGAAAATGTTTTTTACTGACAAAATGTGTTCAAGATAAATTTTTTAAATAAATCTAACAACTTAAGCGTATTGTTGAAATAGTTAATATGGTAGACAAGATGCTTGGATTCAAGTCTTGTAATCACCTGTTTATTAAAAATTGTTCACGTGTTAGACTTTGATGTGGAAAAATAAACAAGGCCTACAAGTGAGGGGTGTCCATATTAGAAGGAACAAATAAAGAAACAAGGGTATACCCCAACAAGTGGAGGTGGCCCCAAGAGAATAAAATTAAGGAAATGACGATTTAGATAGTTGGGGTATGTTATGTATAGAGCTAAATTAACATGGCCTCGAGTGATTGAGAGATTTGATTCATTGGCTTTCTCAGTAGATTTAATGTTGAATTGAACGTAATAGCAAAATAATTCACATTGCCGACTGGCCTGACCCCGAGTTTATTGGGACAAGGCTTAGTTTGCTGTTGATGTTTCTTTCTTCGCAGACAAAATGTAAAGCACAATTTTTTGTTTGGTCGAGTTTTTTGGGTCTTTATTTGTCACTATTTCTGTACCGCAGGTAAATGTCGTTAATCCCGCCATGGATGAAGCATTGCTGCTCCTGCAAAAGTTTGCTTTTGATGCACATGGTGGGAAAATCTTGAAAGATAGATTACGATTTGGGGCTCCCTGGAGGCATCCTCCGAAATCAGATAATCTTCATTTATGGGCTAAAGTTCAGCTAATGGACTTTGTTCAGTCTTTAGTCAATGCAGAATTTGGGGTAATTCAATCCTTTACATGTTTTTGTACTTGCTTTCCATGAGGAAAATGTAGCATAAACAAATATGTTAGCTTTAATTCTATAGTGTATTTGCCAAATTTCTTATTCAAAATCTTCTGCCTTTAATATTCAATATACTCGTATGATTCTGCAAAAATATGAAATAACTACTGCCTTCATATATGCAATTCTCATATTTAGTGAAGTCCTCATCCACTAACTTGTCTAGTCAGCTCTTTTCTCATATGCAGTTCTTGTCCTAATATTTACTCATGGTCATTGAGTAGAACCCTTGACCCAGATGACACAACCTTGCCTGGTGTTATTTACTTTTTAGGCTAATTTTGCTCATCAACCTGAACCTTTTGCTTGGCTAATGCAGGTTAACTATCTTGGTGATTGTAGTCTTGAGATTTTTGATGATCCTTCAGCCACTGCACTGCTCGAGGTACCTAAGTTTCATTAATTTATCTTTTAGATCATAACATTATACTTAAGTACTTAGCTATTGAGTTGGACTTTTTAGCTGGTTGGTAGTCCATAGCCTTTTCTAGTCGTACAAAAGAAATTTTAGGTCTTTACAAGATTCGATTGTAAAAGAATTTTCTAGGACTTTGTTGATGTTGCATATTAGGAACTCTACTCCGGAGGCTAAAATGTAAAGCCAGAAACCTGTGACTATAAGATATAAAGAAGTTATTAAGAAGATCATGGATCACAGACATTAGAAACGTTGTTTTCTCCTGAACATAATAAGTGTACTTTATTTGCATCTTGGTTCAAGTCAGATGGAAATCTTCATGAATGGTATTTCTATTGCCATATTTCTTAGGTTGGTTTACTGTATGCCCAACGGGATCCATCCTTTATTCGCCCCATATCTCGTGGTATTCAGAGATGCCTTGTGAGATGGTAAGGAACGCCGAGGTTGGAATTTATTTAAAATGAAAAAAGTAAATGTCGTGTGGCATGTGCTAACTTTTAGTAAGTGCTTCAGGCTTGTTCAAGAGCAGATGCGACTGAGTTTCAAAAACTCCCTTCAGTATCGGTGGCAGCGTTTTATTCGGGGTCGCAGCTATCGTCATTTGATGTTAGAAGCTGGGTACGACAAATAGCGGATGGCGGTATGTTCAAATATTATTTGTTGGTAAAATATTTCGTGCTACAAGGAGGTTAACGGTAATAATGTTTCAATCTAAGAATTCTTATCCTGCACAACTATAGGATGGAGCTTAGATTTCCTTTTACTAGTTTTGACCTGTGATTGGTGAGAAGTTTTTTCTTTAGAGATGTCAGATGTATGTTTAGAGATTGCGCACTTAAAATTCAATTATCTATCGAAGCTTAGGACATTGAGGAATTCAATGTTTCTTGCACTTCGTGTATAACTTTAGATCATAGTTATTACTTATTAGACCCAACCCGGTAGTCGACCTGGAAAAATCATCTAGTCACCGGGTCAGTGGTTCAACCGACGGGCATTGTTATACCGTATTTTTAATTAAAATATATTTTTGCAACGAAAACAAAAACCATTATGTTAAATCTAATATATATATTTCACCCACATTATATTACAAGGGATCATTATTTTCCAAAATGTTCAAGGGAAGGAATTATCGTGCTGGACACCCAGATTCGAATCACTGGCGGGACATATTGAAATAAAATTTTGCACCGCCCTTTTTTTTAAAAAAAAACCGGTTCAAATATTGAACCATTTGGTTTGTATCTTAAACCCGCTCGAACCAGCTGGTTATTGAATGTTCAACCGGTTCCTTGGCTTATTTGACCAACTAATGTACCTGGACCGGACCACTATCCGGTTTGATGATTTCTGGTCTGAATCGGCCGGTCCGGTTTTAATAACTACAATGCATGTGTAATTAAGAAGTGATTGGTGGCTTAGTCATTTTGGTGATTGACAAATAATTATAGTAGTGGCAATATCTTTTATCAATCAGTTCAAGATTTATGAGACTCCTGGCTTGGTGGGTACTAATGGTATTTTCTGCAAGTACACTGGACTATTTTCTGTTTTTTATTTGCTCATGCTAGATGATCATATAAATATACCAAGTAAATTGCATTCTCAACAAGTTATCATGAATCATTTGCTCTTTAATGGAACAATTATGTCCACTCTGTTTTCATGTTTTTAACCGGTTATGGGACCGTGAACTTTTGCTATGCCCATCTATGAAATTATGTGCCTTCTATTTCAGGGTATTAATGCCGTGACTTATTCTTTAATTGGTTCAGAGCTCTCTTTGATCATCAAACCACCGAGTAAGTTATCTTTTATGATACCTCAATTTACGTAAGAGTAGGTATCACAACATTCATGGAGGGAAAATAGTTATCAACTAAGATAGAATCAGTTATATCATTGTGTATTTCTTCTTCTGCCGAATGGTGTCCCCGACACAGCTCCAATTTTCTTGTCACTTGGAATTTTGACGAGTTACTGAGGATTTCTGTGCTTCTATTTTAATAAGGCAGATGTTGGACTGGCAGTGCTGATATCCAGACTCATAAGACTCTATCTTGCTATTCACTTGCTTAGATTCATTGCGGGAATTTTAACTAGGTATTGACCGTTTCCATTCTCTACTTTTCATGAAGTTCTGAGTTACGACAGTGTGCAAGGATCTAACAAGGGTAAAATATCAAATCAGTTAATAGCCTTCATTAATGTATCTTCTAGTGATACAAATGCTTGAAGCTAGGGCATTATTTTTCTGTCCAATTAAGGTCCACTATTACATGATAAGATGTATTTTTATTTTTATTTTTATTTTTTTCCCATTGCAGTCATCTGTATCATTATGCTTGGCACGGGATTTATGTTTATCCTGGAGAAATCAAAGTATTTTATACGTGACATTTGAGGAAGTTGTAAATTTTTCTGAAAGTACAAACTTAAAAGACCCACCCTTGGAATCTATTCTGCAATCCAAATCGGTGTTTGCAGTGATCAGGGCACTCAACTCATTCACAGGTGCTAGCATCACAATGTGTTGGGAATTTGGAAAGAGGAGTTTTCTAAGTTTAACGTTCAAGATTTTGGGTATAGGAAATTAATTATAATTGTAATTTACTAGGTCGAAAGAGCTAACATTGATTTTGTCGTATGCGGTGCATTTTAATCACATTTCGTAGGACTCGTAGCTATTATAAACTCATTTTTATTACATTATAAGTTCATAAATTTGTGACTTTATCCAAACAAGCACTTGTGACCATGCATTGTATAAACGATTTCTTTGTTTATTTGGAGTATTATGGCCTGTTTGGTATTGATTAAAATTCAATTAAAATTGAAAATATAGCTGTTATTGAGTTCCGCTCTTCTAATAAAAATCAACAATAACGGTTAGTTTTTCAATTTTAATTCGATTTTAATTTCTACTAAACGGGCTCTTAATAATATGATTGATGGGAAAATCTGATGTTTTTGTAGAATTTGAATCAATCCAGTAACCTATTAAATGGTATGAAATAGACAGGTGCTTTTCTTGAATATATTTGAAGAAAATTAGTGTATAAGAGATATCTTAATAAGAAATTTTTTAAGGAATTTTGATCAAAGTTAATGAATGTATGTATGGTTGAAAAATTGTGGGTCTCATGAAATGTGTGGTTAAAATTTATTGTTGACTTTGACTTGAAATTAAAATCAGATTTTAAATTGTGCCAAACATGGCCTAAATGTTTTCTCATTCGAGCTTTACGTTATGAAATTACAACTTGAAAGTGCAAATTCATGCCAAAAAAAAAAATATAAAAAATTAGGACATTAATTTTATTGATTTGATGTAAGAGTTTAGGAAAAGAAAGCAATTTAAAATCTCACAACAAAAGAAATAAAAAGAAATAAATAATCATCCTTACTAAAAACCAATAATTAGAAAATAGTATCTAGATTCCAGAACAATGGAAATATATAGGGTGTAATATTAATTTTAATTAAGGATATTTTTTCAGTTCAACTGTTTATAACCACATTTACAATTTTTTTTTTTTTTTTTTTTTTAATTATTATTATAAATGGTGCTGTTCTAACCGTGCAGGTTGCTAAATATAGTATACAAAATGTAAATTTATAAAATACAAAATGTAATACATTCTATGCATAGGGGAGTATTTTGTAAATTTTCCAATTTTTTATCCATGTATTTTACTCTATTAAGAAGTAACAATATTATTCTTTTAGGGTAATTAGCACGTAACGTCATCACCTTTAATTGTTATTGCGGAAAACATCCATACTTTTTACTTTTTGGTATTTTCACCCTTATTTCCACATTTCATTATACAAAAGGTTCTTTTCATTTATTTTCTCAATTAAAAATTATGAAATAACGAATATACCATTTTCTTTAAATAAAACAAAAAGAAAAAAAAATCACAATCTCAAGTTTTTTTAAAAAGCACAAATGAATCTCAAATAAATTATTAAAAGGGTAATTAATACATAATATCCCCATCTTTCATCGTTATTGCGAAAAACGTCCACACCTTTCTTTTTTTGTCATTTTCACATTTAATTACACATTTGATTATGCAAACCATCATTTTCATCCAATTTCTCAAAGAACTATGAAATAATGAATATACATTCATATTTAAATAAAAAAAATATTTTTTCAAATTTTAATTCTTTAATAATTTATTTGAGACTCGTTTGCAATTTTTAATTTTTAAATAAATTTAATTTGGACTTGTTTACACTTTAAAAAAAATAATTAAAATAATTTATTAGAGATTCGTTTGCACTTTTTTTTATAAAAAAAATGGGAATTATGGTTGCAATTAATTCTTTATATTTTTTTTATTTAAATAGGAGAATGCATTCGTCACTTCACAAGTTTTTATTGAGAAAATGGATGAAAATGGATCAAAATAATGGTTTGCACAATCAAATGTGTAATTAAGGGTGAATATGCCAAAAAAATTAAAAAAAATAGGGATTTTTTTTGCAACAATAGTGAAAGGTAGAAACATTATGTGATAATTACCCTTTCAATAATTTATTTGAAACTCATTTGCGTTTTTCAAAAAAATTTGATACTGATTGCAATTAGTTTTTTCTTTCTGATTTTGTTTTATTTAAAGATAAAGAGTATATTCATCATTTACAATTTTTAATTGAGAAAATGGATGAAAATGACATTTTGCGCAATAAAACGTGAAAATAAGGGTGAAAATATCAAAAATAAATAAATAATAATAATAACGTTTTCCACAATAACAGTATAAGCTGAAGACGCCCTATTTTTCCACTCGTTCAATGTTTCAAAAACATCCCATAATTTACATATTGTACTCAGGCCTGCCGTCTTTGAAAATCAAAAGATGAAATGGTAGCAATTAAAGTAGATAAAATGAGAGCCCGTTTGAGCCACATTATAATGGGAATGAGAATGAAAAATATAGCCGTTATGGGCCCCACACAAGAGATAGAGAGTTTGAATTTTAATGTTGATGTGATGGATAACGGTCATATTTTTCATTTTAATGAAGAAAAAATGTGGCTCAAACATGAATAATGAGAATGAGAATGAAAAATATAGCCGTTATGGGCCCCACACAAGAGATAGAGAGTTTGAATTTTAATGTTGATGTGATGGATAACGGTCATATTTTTCATTTTAATGAAGAAAAAATGTGGCTCAAACATGGCCTGAATCAAAGTTTATGATAGTAAATCTCTAAAATAAATTCCTTCTTTATGCTATTGCTCATGGGATTATTAGACCATGGCCTCACAATCTTGTCGATTGAACTAGAATTCTGATTGTCCTCTATTAAAAGCTCAAGATTTCTTGAAGAAACTCAAAAAATGTTTGAACAGAACTCAAGAGAGAATGATTTCAAGAGTTCAATAGAATTTCATGTTTGCTATACAACTTTTGGCACGAATCTACCAACTTGTTCTGTGCAGTAGTCAATATAATTTGAAATCAAGTATAAACCCATGAAGCATTTCCACTTAAGCATCAATCTCGTCTTGTAATCTTACTAACTTAAATGGTTCGCTTTTGTCGTGCAAATATGGATCGCTATTACGTGGGTAAACAGCACTTTGAAATGTTGCACTCAGCCATCTAGTAAATATAGAGTTTGAATCCTCACATCAATACATAATTTCTCTCTTGTAGGGAACAATATAGCGAGTGACTCAACTATTATCAGATTTTAAATGCACGGAGGAAAAACTGAAAAAACCTTATTCACTCCAAAACTTCACGAAAGCAGAGATAAATCCCTTGAGTAAAGTCAAAAGTGGATTGGGGTCTGGTGATTTCTTTGACGTTCCTCCCCACGTTTCACTGTCAAAAAAGCATGCGTGGCAGGAATATTATTAGATATTTGCCTAACATTAAGGACAAAACAAATGGGCAAACAAGGTCAGAAAATGTACGGAAATATTAAAATTTTATGGGGAGGAACAAGACTAACAGGTTAATCCTGTCTAGCATGGGATTGCTTTCTTTCTGAAAACTGCCATTATCTTGAAGATAAGGTGTTCTTCTAACTGCCGTTGTCTCCTTCAGAACTGACTGCTTGGGAGAATCACTGGCCTGCAGGGAACAGCATAATGAATAGGTTGATAGTTTACCCATTTCAGCACCCTCATTGGGCTATGGCCTTTTCGAATAATAAAGGGAGGGGAAACTTTCCCTTAGTGATACACTTCTACACTAACTTGGACAAAAAGTTCATTACGATTTGTTATATATTCATGAACTTCATATGAACCAAATCTAGTTCTTTTTAACAATTAACCACACACGATTCTCTTTCAATGAGTTCGGTTTTTTTCTTTCAAATAAACTAGACAAGAAAATTTGAGTCCATCAAAACAGACGAGACCGTACAAATTGTTTTTGAACGGAGCCTTACCTTTGTTCCTTCAGGCAACGAATCCTTTGCTTCAACATCTTGGATAATATTACCATTGGGTGTGGTGGCTTCGGCGGTTGTAGAAAAGTCTGAACTTTCCAGAGGTGGAAGATTTTCCTCAACTTTCCCATTAATTAAATTAGACGAGCTCTTAGTTAATATTATTTCCTCATGTTGAGATGCCTTCTCTTCCAAGGTCCCAGAAACTCCATTTAACTTGCTATCGTCTCCGTCCATGTCGTGAATTGTCTTAGAAACAGGCCTCAATGGAAATGTCTCCACCACAACCTCGGGTTTCTAATGAGATATTACGGCTTCTGGTGTCTCTAGTTTGTTCACTCCATCTTTCTCTCTGTCCAGGATCTCCTTCACTACTGCCTCTGTGTATGTCACAGATTTAGTTTTTGCATTTATCTGAATGCTCTTATCGACAATTTGCTCACCACTAAGCCTCTGACTCCGTCCAGGAAACATTCAACTGGATAGGACAGAAGTTTCAGAGGTGGAATCATGATGAATGAGAATAGTGTTTTTTATGGTGGGTTCATCACTTTCTTGTTCTTTTTCAAATGTGTAGCTACCATTGACAATTTGGTCATCCACACATTTTTTACTGTTAGTGACACGACCCCACCTCAAGTCTCCCTAGTGGACCCTGATGTGGCGTGCG
>CAIGRO010073199.1:0-10744 GCA_903798355.1 Fraxinus baroniana
AAAATGTATCCACACAAAACCCAACATGAATTGTAGAGACCCAACATGAATTATCAGAACCCAACATGAATTGCAGAAATTCACAATCAAAATCAATGGTGGAAGTTGAGAAATTCAAAACTGAGGAAGATACTAGAAGACGTGGGAAAGCCAAGAGTGATGTAAGTGTAGAGATCGATGGCGGCAGCCACAACATCGGATTCGTAAATCACTATATATTCACCTGCGAGTATAATTTTTTTGGAGTGCTCTGGCTTTCAATGTCGTTTCTCAGGAAAAAAAAATATTCTTCATCTAATAAAATCAATCATTTTGTGATCTATAAATTCGAGTCTCTATGTGTTTGTATATATAAATGCTGGTATAAATCTGTGAGTGTTAAAGTCAGGGATGTAGAGATGGTGGAGAAATTGAAGGAGGTAATATGATAGATTTATCACGTATTTAATACGGTTTTGGAAGGTTTTTTCTTCTTTAGGGTATTATTCTAATTTGTTATTTTTTTAGGGTAAGGGGTCTAATTATCCCTCATTTAAATTGCTTCAGCCTATTATTTGTTATTTTATTTATTTATGTCTACAAGCCTAAGGCCCCCAAATTCATTGAGCCGCCTCTGAATTCGTGAATGATTCTTTAAGTACTCAAGCACTCTAACAAATTGTTCATTTGGTTTATTCTTCCAACAATATTCACTCAAAACTTGCACAAATCTGAGATTGATGAGAATTTGATGGCAAAGAGAGGTGCAATTAATAACACGACTTGTGACAACTTAGCATAGTACTCATACTCGAAAACTCACATGGATGACAGTAATGAGAGCTTGATGACACAACGAAGTGCAATTACTAACACGACAACTTAACATAACATTATAGTACATTATTAAGTTGCCTTATTGAAAAATTACACCAACCAGTAGGCTTTATTTCAGTAGCATGTTTGGTTCAAGATGCTAAAGTGGTTGCTTCACAGCCGTCGTGCACACAGGCTAAGACATCTTTGTAGTCTCTTGAGATAGTGAACGAATCATACACCTTCCCATCACTGCTCTTCTTGTATTCGAAAAGAAGGGATGAGTGATTAAATGCTGTCAATTTGACAAAACCAAAATCATAATCCTTATAGATACTCCAAGCGGTTTCAAGTGGAGTGAACTCCGACAAATGGCTCCCTCCTCCACCAACAACGGCGTGTATTGTCCCATTCACAGTGCCAGAGTAGTGTGATCTTTCAGAATTCACACATTGATTCTGCACAAAGGGATTAAAAAAACTTCAATACTACCAAAATTTGAGATCTAGAAGTTAAAACTTAGATAAAGATATGTGACACAAACCAAAATTGAGAAAAAAAAAACAAATCCTAGACCATATATATGGAAATAATGTCAATACACGTAATAAAATTGTACCGTATAGTATAATAGATAATATTTAAAACTATTTTTTTTTTGTTTCAATAATCTATCCAGTGCAATCAAGCCCAACATTTCAAACTTGCCACGAAGATTTACCTGGTAAATTGGGCAAATTCTTTCATAATTGTGGACATGGCCAAAGAATGCAATGTCCACCTTATACTTTTGCCAGAGCTTTTCTAAGCTTTCCCTTCCCATGGGCTCTTCAAATGAACCTTCTTGGGCGTACCAATCATTGGAAGAATAACCAAGGACCCTATGAGCGGCGAAGATCAACCAAGGCTGTTTTCGCCTGTCTGCTTGTGCAAGGCAACGTTCGATAAACCTGTACTGTTCAGTCCCCTCTCGCCAATCATGCTCAGTATCGGCTATGCAGAAGTGGAACATACCATAATCTGTTGAGTACCTGTAAAATAGTTTACAAGGCATTTTTTAACATCAGACACGCATACAGCCGCGAAAACAAACAATCATTTTTCCAACTTTAATATTTTACTTAATGAAAATGTTTAAGTTACCAAAACTTGGCTCTATTCTCTGCAGGAACGTAGAACATGGTCTCAGCTGGTACACCACATTCACCACCAGAATCTGGAGTGTCATAGAAGGATCCTGAGCCAGGCCAATCACGCTCGTGATTCCCACTGTAGAATGAATTGTTATTCCAGATTTGTAAATATATGGCCAAGATAAAATGCTAGATAGAAAAATAATGCAATGTTGCTAGCACATGTTAATAAACACACCTTGCAATCATATAAGGGACAGTTGATGCTATGGGTGCCACCTGTGCTGTGAATTGATCCCATTGAGAGATATAGCCATTTGCATATGGTAGATCTCCGATATGCATAACTATGTCAAAGTTCTTGAGATCCTTAATGAGTTGATCGGTGGTATTGAGAGAGCCAGGTTGATAATCACTATACTCATTTGAACCATCACGTTCCGCCTGAAAAATCAGCTAGCACACAATGAGAATTTGCAAGGACTTCTAACACACCGACCTCAGCATTAGATGTTAAAATTTGGAGGTCTATCTTAAAAGGTCAACCTTATTAAGAGTAGTCGTCCAAGATTTTTATTAATTGATCTGTGTCACCATCATTTATCGATGTGGGATATATATCCCTTAACATTAGATACTAAAGATTTACGAAAATGTATAGTTCGTAATAATCACGCAACGGATGAAAATGCCAGATAATTTGGTTAGACTTTGTTTCTCACAAGAAATTCCATAATCACTTCATTTGATTCTTATGTTTTCAAATTGTTTGAATGGTATACATTCTATCTATCTTTGTTCACTAATTCTTTTAGCTGCTTTTTCTAAATTTGTGCTGGATATACCTTCCCCATGTCGCCAAATATTATAACCCGTTGCAGTGAGTCTTGTCCCGGAAATGGGGATGATTTGAACGAGAACATCTTGCTCCAAACAATGGAGCCATCAGTTAATAGGTGACCCAACCTGTACGTATGTCTGGACAAAAATTCATTTCAGTCACAGTCAAGAATTTTTATATTATAGATGCCTGTAAAAATTTGGGCAAAGCCCCTTTCACAGAATTTTGGTGCTCGGGCTGTAAAAATATGGGCAAAGCCCCTTTCACAGAGTTTTGGTGCCCACCCCCCTATTGGTGGGGGGGGCCTGACACCCAGGCACCAAAATTCTGGCACGAAAGGGCTACCCTAAAAATTTATGTATTTCCCAAACATAGAACCTTAGGAGACTTACTCAATATTAGGCCACAAATCCTTTAAGAAACTCGTATGTATGAAACCAGGGTCGCGCCAACCAACTGTGCTTGCAGGTGGACCTATAAACCAATTTGAGGATCCTTATCAGATGCAATCCATTCATAATATGGGTTTATGATTAAAAAAAATATAAAGTATCTTGAAAAAAGACCATCTTGTAGATTTAATTAAATTCATTCTTTGACGTTAATCTAAGAGACAAATTTTTTTTTTCTTAATGACCTTTAAGAAAAAAAAAATTGAGTTAAGCTTGTTAATTATCCACTAATTGACATTCCTATCCAGCAAATATAACATCCAAATCTAACAAAACCTACTGATCAGTATCATCAGTCAATCAACCAAGCAATACCTTCAAAAACCAGTACTTGTGAGTAGTAAAAGTAAGCCTTGTGAGCTTATTTACCCATTTTTTATACGTTTAACTAATTCCCAGCTCATGGAAACTTCATATTTTCTGAATTTATGACACAAGGTAACAAGAACTTGGTCATAGAAGTTAAAATCATACCGCACATGCTATTTTGCTCAAATGTTAATGTTCCAGCCGGTGAGCGCTTTTGTTCTTGTCCCTTCCAACCCCATTCCACGAAAGGAATAGCTTCATCTATATTATAGCCACTTGTCCATGTTACTGTCATCTGCAAAGTCCAATTCAGGCTATCAGAAAAAGAAATCTAGGGTGTGTTTGAGCCACATTATTTTGAAATAGTAAATTGATATAGAATTTGTGGTTGAAAAGGAAAAAAATGTTATAGATGTGATGGAAAATATTATTTTATTGAAGAATGTGTGGTTGAAAATGAGTAGAACAATGAGAATGAGAATTTTAATATGGCTCAAACAGGGGCCTAATTAGTTCAGTTCTGCAAAGAGTGTCAGCTCTATTAAGACGTCAATGGAATTTGATATGCAGTATTAAATAGAACTCGATTATATAATAAACAAGATTTCAGCTTCTTTTTCTTTCTCAACTCCCAGCCAAACATGTTATAAATGTCACAAAGACAACAATAAGCAATTACATCAAATTCGGGTTAAAAAATTTGTAGTCGATCAATCAGAAGCTTTTAAGACAGCAGCAAGTCTGACTTCCATAAAGTAACAAACAAAGATTCATGTAGAAGTCAAGTTTGAGCTATGCAGGATGAAATAACCAGTTAAAAGATAATTATTGGCTATCATGAATCCAAGTAACTTACTTCATCCCAAGATTTCCCTGTAGCGAGGCGAGGAAAAACTGGTGCTTTAGGATTTGAAAAAGCTACGGTATTTGATACTGCTTTGAGTTTCGGCTGCAATGGAAGTGCATGGATTTAGTCCATGTAACAGTGCCATCAAAATTCCTTACTAATTAGGAAACAGGATAAAAACAAATATAAGCAGATAGAAAAAGATCATAAGCTATTTCTATGTCCAGTTATTGTGATGCATTTTTTATCATCAAAGATCACAATAATAACAAGAATGACTACATACGTTTGACAATCCGCCTGAAAACAATGCAAAGGAGAAATCTTCTCGCTGATTGATCAACTGGAACAGTACCGAAGCTTTCCCAGTGGCCGTGTAATAGGCATTCGAGTGATTTGCATACTTGTACTGTACGATTCCATTACAAGACATCAGTTAGAAAAAGGCAAAAAACCTGTTACTTTATCTGAATCTTTAGTATTATACACACCTTTATTGGGGCGGAGCATGTATATGGAGCTTGTACTTTACGGTTATTGATCACTTGACAATTTGATGCACTGAAAAAAACTTATTAATCATCAACGTGTAAAAAAAAAATGATGCGATGAGTTCAGATTTTGCAACTAATATATGCATGATCTTGGTTTTAGACGAATACCCGAAAAACAGATGTCAAATGCAGGAAGTATGATAACACCGACAAACTAGAAATAGCCACATGCTGTAATAACAGTAGCAGGAGATTACTTGAATTTTGCTGGAGAAAAAACACCTATCCAATCATCGTTAGATGGTTCGTCATTTACAAATTCCACGACGACCCAAGCAGTGTCATCACCCTGTTACCGTATGACAAACAAAAGAAAAAATCATTTTCCCGCAGGAGTGATGAATGGTAGCATGTGTTTGTCTGCGCTTAAAAGTTTCTTTTTCTAAAAAGAAAGTCACAACTTTATTTACATGAATTTTGATACTTTTAAACAAAGCAAAAAGCTGCTTACTTTGAGTCCAAGAAGAAGAGGACTGGCTTTAATGGAGGCATAATCACTTAGAGCAAGTGTGGTTTTCTGTATTGCAATTTTTGATAATGGCTGTTCTCCAATAGCTCCAGCTGAACTACCAACTACACTTTTCAAATGACCAAAAGAGGCAGTGCAATGGAAGTTCAGTAAGAGACCCAAAATCAAAATCACCACTCTTCTCAAGGGAAAGGGGTTCCCCATTGTTTAATACTGATTTCAAGAGAAAAAGAGAAATGTTGTGGATGGAGAGTTTTCTATTGGTGCTTATTTATAGCTGGAACTTGGGTTGCGAGGTGTTGGAGCGTGGAAATCATTTGATTTTTTATTTTTATTTTTAATAAAAAAGATTAATTTAATAAATAAATTCGTCTAAATGTTCAAACGTACGTTATGTCAAGAATAAAATATTAGAATTTTTTCCTAAATTCAATTATCAATTCTTGAATTAATTTCGAATCACAAACTTATGAATCACAAGCTTTCAACTTGTTATTGCAAGAATTTGATCTTGATGTTTCAAACCTCTAAGTCTTCTATGATATTTTTCAAAATCAAGTCTACATCAATGAGTGAGCATATCCTTTTAATTAAATCAAATAAACTAATTCTTGGACCGGACATATGAAAATAATAATAATAATAATAATAATAATAATAATAATAATTTTCTCTATTTTTCTCTCTCCAAATTTGAACACTATGAAATTATTGTATTATGATTGTTCTAGAATTTTACAAAAATGTTATTTATCATCAGTGTGTTTACAACTCCAGTCTATATGGTTCTAAATGATGGATTAAATAAAATGTGAAATTAAATGACTTATTTAATTTCACCTATCATTTAATTCCATATTATTACCACCTAGACTGAGGTTGTAAACACACTGAGAATGAATAGCATTGCTCAAAATTTTAAGTCCATCCAGACTCTATTTATGGAGATAAGATGTTCAAATCCATATACAATAATAATTTCAATTTCAAATAAGAGTCTTAGGCTTGTTTGTCTCCCATTTTGGAAGAAGAAATAGAATTTTGAATATTATTTTTTGGAGAATGTGTGATTGAAAAGTAAATTAATTTTATTGATATGCGTGTAGAATATTTTATTGAGTGAATATGTGGTGAAGATTGTTTACGGTAGCAAACAATATTTGAAAAAATTGATGACAAACAGAGGCTTAATTAAATTCTAAGAAGGAGTTTTAATTAAAGTCCAAATCCAATTATAAATCACTGTTTGCTTATTATAAATCCAAATCCAATTATAAATCGCTTTAATTCATACGTTCAATAATAAATGAATGCAATATATAAATAAATAAAATCAGTGTTTGTTTATTATAAATTATTATTTTATGAAAGTGAAATATATAATATGGGCACACACCCCAACACAAGGGAACTTAAAAATCTGTAGATCCTGTTTGGAATTTACTTGCCAATGAACTTCCACAAAATATTTTTTCGTTGTCATTTAACTTTAAAGTTCTTCATAGTGTTACTGAATTTATCAAATTATTAACTCATCATGTCACTCATTATTTTAAAATTAAATTGACGTGATTAACTTATCAAAATATTATCGATCCCTCATTTTGTTTACCACGTATTCAAGTCCATAAACTTTTAAATTTGCGAACAACAAAGTGAAAAGTGTCATAATATTTTGGTGAGTTTAGTGGTAACTCGATAAAAAAAAGAATTAACATTCAATGACAATAAGAAATTAGAAAACACATAAAAAGTTTTAAAATTCAATTGAGAAACATTCAAGAAAGTAAGCACATTTTTTATGGAAATTAAAATCAAATTTTTAATAAATTTTGATGGAACGTGTGGTTGAAAAATTGTAGATTTCCTAAAATATGAGGTTAAAATTAATTATTGATTTTGACTTAAATTAAAATTTTGATTTAAATTTCTACCAAACGAGAGCTTAAGTGACAATTGAGATATTTAATTTCCTAGAAAGTTTTAAGAAAAAATAACTTTTTAACAAAATTTGAAAATTCTACGGGAACTTTTAGCTCAATTTTTCAAAATAATTGCACTTTTTAGCATATAATTGCATACTGCAACCAAAATCAGATACATTTGAGATTCAAGTAAAAACTAACATAATTGTAAGTGTTTCAATATAAACATACTTAGATGGTTACAGATAGAAAATTCCTCAAAAATAAGCCATGTTTTTGTAGGAGATAAAATTCGTTTTATCCTATAAGATGATTCGTTTTTCTCACAGAATGGAGCAAATTCGTCTTAAAGACACATTATGGAGTCAATGAGCTCGAATTGATATTCTAATCCCACTGATCATCTCTATTACGTTGTTCAAATCCATTTTGAAAAAGTTGCAAAATATTATCGTTTATGTTGTCTGCTCCAATCTATTAGTTTGTACCAAACATGCCTTCAATTTTTTAGCAAAAATAGTCATGATAATGATAGGGTGTTTGGTTTTGCTTCATCTTTCAAGGCAATTTTGCATATTTCATTGTCGTCATGAGCCTGCAGGATCTTATTCTTCTGAAGACCCCCAGTACCTTTTATGAATTATTGATGTGGATAATATAATGTAAAAGTAATGCACAGGTGTCGGTTTTCGCAGAACGGATTAGGCACGTGAAAATAATTAGCAAGTTATCGGTCCACTTTTTTGTCAACAAATAGAAACGTGACGGTGGATCTGGATCACACACTGTGCGACTTATCAAGAATGCAATCTAACGATTGTAATTATTGCCATTGGTCGATTTGGTCCGTACCTTATCCTTTTGTGGGACAAGGCTCAAAGCATTTGAGCGATTATTTGATTTTTTTAATTATTTTTTATCAAAATCATTTTCAATCACATATCAATCAAATAAAATAATTTTATAAATAAATTCATCACTTTTTTCCTAATATTAATCATATATTTTTAACAAAAAATCATTTTTTTTTTACAAAATCACTAGTGAAACAATCAAATCAAAAAAGGGGTTAATGGTTAGAAATTGTTGTCCCCTAATGGTTAAGGATTTCACAAGACAGAAAATATAGATCGAGCATAATACTTCATAATATCTATTAAAGAAAATTTTGTTCATCCAGTGGTCAAGCTCTTTAAGAAATTCCTTCTCAAAGTGGAATTTGTTCACCTCCGAATTTCAATGGAATTCAACTCATCAACAGATCTTGTCTCCACTCTCCTCCAATGCAAGTTACTTGCACTTGGAACTCATTTGTTAAAGGTGCAAGATCGAACCACTCCAAACAAATGTATGAGATGTTGCGATTGTACACACTCGATGCCCACGTCCAAAAATGAACAATAAAGTCCATTGGGTTCGTGAGATACACACAAGGTAGAAGAAAAATGGGAGAAAGTATATATATATATATAGAGGCTGTTTGGTAGGGTTTAAAATTAGATTTTTAGTGAATTGTGATAGTAATTTTTGAATTGTATGGTTGAAAAGATGTGGGACCCATAAAAGATGTGGTTAATATTGATTGTTTGACTTTAACTTAACTTAAAATTAAATTTTAGTCCTGTCCAAACGGGCCCTTAGAGTGAGACTATCAAGTTCATGATTGCCCCCATATGTTACTATTAGGCAAAAGAAATGACCTCGAGGTGCTTTGGATACTTGACTCGTAGCCTCATCCCAACAACTCATATTTTTCCTAGTCAATTAACGGACCTTTAGAGGGAGAGGTCCTTTCTCTACACGAAATTGAAAGATTTGGGACAAGTGATGCTACAAAAATGAAATGTTAGAACAAAAGCTATAATAATTTGACAGATTTGAGACAATTATAATGATCCTTTATAAAAAAAAACTATTTAAAATAAAGAAAGAGAAGCACAAATTTATTCTCTATGTTCCATTTCTCTCACACATTGACTGTTCACGCAATTGAATAAATAAATGCGTATAGTCCAAATATGTGATATCTTTGGCCCCAGGATATCTGGGTGTATTTTTTGCACGTGCAAGATGATAATATCTAGTAGAACTATGGCATGTTTGGTTAAGCTTAAAATATTTTTCTTATAATTAAATAATTTAATTTTAATATAATTACTTTTTGTTGGTCCAAGTTTTAAAATAAATAACTTATGCTAAAACTATTCCCAATTTGATATCAAAATAAATATTCTTAATCTTTTATCATTGAAGTAAAAAAAAAAAGTAACATATTTTTGAAATTGAAATTTATTGAAAAGTAAGTTTTATGCACGGTAGCCAACATATGGTGGGCTAGAGCTTCACCGAGACCTTCACCGATATGAAGGTATAGAGATGTCAGTGAGGTAATGTTTAGCTCATGAACTTCTATTTTTTTGTTGAAGTTTTTTCTTTTCGCTTAAAAATAGGTATGCGTTAAGTAATTTATACAAACTTTAAACCCCCATAACTAGGCTTCACATCCAAGCTCAAGGGGCTAATCGAATTTTGATATGATATGCCAATAATGAGTTGAGCTATTTGTGTTGCACGTCTACTCATTTTAATACCTCTAGTTTTGTACAAATCTATTTAAGACATTGAGGTTGCTCAACTTGTGTTCAAGATTTGCTTTANTCAACTTGTGTTCAAGATTTGCTTTATTCCACCTTTTTAGGTTAAATTTGACACAATCAAGCTTGGAAAGGAACCCCGATTATTTTCAGTACATTAGAATTCTCTTGTATAATTTGAAGAGAGCATGTATTGCAAAAAGGGAAGAAAGGTCAAGCATTCGGTTTGCTCCCCCAATTGTTATCAGTTCGAGTCCTTTCAGGGCCACTGATGTGAGTATCCGATCGTAAAATTTAGGACCTTGTGAGATTAGTCGAGGTGCACGTATACTGGTCCGAACATCCACAGGAGGGGAAAGAAGAAGAAGAAGGAGAAGGTAGTTCAAATGAAAAATGAGATTCAAAGTTTAATAACTAAAACATAATTTAGAGAAATTTATGGTTTAAGGTGAATTTCGGAACCTTGAACAAAGTTCATTTATTAGTCGAGATTTCCCTTGGTTTGCTGAATGATTTGTTTTATAAATTGATTTTGTACTTAATTGAATACAATAAGTTCCTCATTATCGATTTATGAAACCATTATTTAAATAAAAGTGAGTTTGACTGTACAAAAGGTGTTAGGTGTAGAAGGTAAGAATATTATTACCAACTCACATAGGTCACGAGTAAAATGCCTTTGGTCCGGAACTTATTGGTCCAATGCAAAAATAAAATAAAAAATCGGGGTAAGTTCATCATGCATGAACGAATTTCCACGTATTCAGCGCGTTGTATAGGGCTGGCTGTGAGTCGGTTCGGATTGGTTCGGTTCGGGTATTTCGG
>CAIGRO010073200.1:0-10346 GCA_903798355.1 Fraxinus baroniana
TAGGCGAACGGTTTCATAACCGTTGATGCAGTTACCCACGTTCTAGATTTGTGGAATATCAATGGACCACATTTAAGAAAACTAACATGTTAAGGCCTGTTCTTTAGAGGTCAGAGTATTCCATCGGAATAACCAGATAATTTGGTCGTCGCCAGCCCATAAAATAACGTCGTCGATATCTATTAGCCAAAAAGGCCGAGCATGAAATTTACATAAAAAGAAAATAAATTCTAAAAAAATCAATTGCCTAAAACTTGTTTGTATGAAACTAAATAATTAAATGAGTTTGATTCATTTAGTTTTCAACCTAAAAAATTATATTTGTTCATTTTTTATTGTTGGTTGGTTAGAGAGAGGGTATGGGAATTACCCGAAAAATAAAAATCATCCCTCCCTAAATAAATGCTTTCCTTATTTTTGAGGAAAATATGGTCACATGATCCAAAGTTGAAAAATATTTTTTACAAAATAAATTATCAATCAAACATCCCAAAAATATGAATTTTGATGAAAAATGACATTTTCTCTGAAAAATAAGCCAATCAAACACTTATAATAAAGGAAAGTGGTAAAGTTATATTTAGGGTGTGTTCGGTAGATATTAAAATCGGATTAAAATTAAAAAGTTAGTCGTTATTGTTGACTTTTATTAGACGAGTGAGACCCAATAACGACTATATTTTCAATTTTAATTCGATTTTGAGCTGTACCAAGCAAGCTCTTACAAATGAAATGAAACTTGCTCTTGTTTGGTTTTGATAAAAAAAAAAAAAAAAAAATCAAAATTTTAATAGATTTTAATAAAAATTAATGAAATGTGGTTGAAAAGTTGATAAAAATTACAAAACACATAAATTATATGACTGAAAATTAACTAAAAATAAATAAATTTTAAGATGGGCCGAAATAGGGACTAAAATTTCATCGTCTAATTTGAAGTCTTCTGCTAGTAAAAGTTATAGAACATATGGAAGAGCGAGTGAAATATTCGATTACAAAAGAAAGTGATACAAGAATTTTATATGATTTTAGTCTATATTCACATAGCGAGATTTCATAAAGTTTCAAAAACTCGGCTTAGGTCAATATTGTGCTAGAATGGATTTGAGTTATTTTTTTGTAAGTTGACTCTACTCGAGTGGTTCTCAAGGGTGTCGAGTTAAAGTTTAATTATGGCTTAATATATTTTCGTCACATTTTTTTTTATTAGTGCACCACGTCTAATTGTATTAAATGCTCGTAATCTTTACACTTATTTTCCAACTTTTTCATCACATTATTATCCTTAGTCCACTAATTATCATATTTTTGTCTGTGATGACGATTTCTGTCCAAAATTTATTTTAAACGGGAGTAAAAAAATCTTATTTGCCTATCATATTTTTATATAAATCAAAATACTAACAAATTGCAATTAAGTATTTGTCCTCATTTTTAAATACACATTTTTGGATGAACATGATCATTAAGGACAATATTTGTTAATTAATGAAGGTTAATAATAAGAATAAGATTGAAAAAAAAAATTAAAGATTTAAATGTAACAATAAAAAAAGATTAAAAACTTTTAATACAATTAAAATGAGATTTATTTTTTCTAAAAATGGGTCAATATAACCACCCTAGAAGCCTTCTTAACCATTTGGGTTAGTAGTTATATATATTTTTATACTAATCAAGTTGCCAATTATATATTTTACTTAAAACTTTAGAAAAAGAAAAATTAACATATGCCATTTGCTCTTCTTTTCTCCATTTTCCTAAATGGTATATCAATGATTAATGAAAATCCCTTTTTAATGATTTTTTTTTCCCCAATGTATCAATCTAGTATAAGTTTTTTTAAAACTTTTTAAGCGAAAATATCACTCGATTCTCCCATGGGGTCGAGTTTCATTATGCAACTTATTTATCGAGTAAACAAGACCATTCGACCCCTAGTACCTTAATCGACTGAGTTGAGTTGCTTTTTTCAGTATGTTTTCCTAAGAAAATAATCTTGCTCAATTGTATACTTAATTTCGCAAATATGCAAAAATAATAATAATAATAATAATTAAAAAATAATCATTCATTGGTTCTTATATCACAATTAAATTAAAGGTTTGGGACTGTTACTGATACAAATGAAATTTTTGAGGAAACTTCACCGAAAATTGAAAGGTTGGGACCGAAGTTATCTCTAAAATTAGCCAATGTTTGATCCACATTATTTTTTTCATTCTCATTCTTTTACTTATTTTCAACCACACATTTTTCAATAAAATAATATCTTCCATCACATCAATAAATTTTCCTTCTTTTTCAACCTCATATTTCCCACTACATCAACCAAAAAAATACATTCTTTTCGAAATAATGTGCAGCAAAGGGCTGAATGGACATGGCTGCTCAAGCAAGGGATCTAGAAATTGTCGTCGCCGGTGAAACAGAAGAAGATGTGGACAGTGACTTTCAACTTGTAATCCAAATCAAACCACAATTATTTGGTCTTTCGAATTTGGTAAAAGACGACGCCACCGTAGACCCATTAAACAAATGCTATAATCCATAATTTTGCATTAATGAATGTTGGACTTTTGTGCTCTCCTCTCCTACTTAAATGGATCCTTTCGGTGTTAACACATTAGCAATCAACGGAATTTTGAAGAGAAATGGCTGCTCCGGCGACTTCAATTCACGTGGCGGTGCCGAGAATCAAACTGGGATCGCATGGCCTAGAAGTGTCGAAACAAGGGCTAGGCTGTGTGGGCATGTCCGCCACCTACGGCCCGCCCAAGCCGGAGTTTGATATGATCAAGCTCATCCACCATGCCGTCGAATCCGGCGTCACATTTTTCGACACCTCCGATTTCTACGGGCCCCATACCAATGAGGTTCTACTCGGAAAGGTAATGGTTTTGCTTCAAATTTTGGCCATCCTATGCTGAAATAGACATTAACTTAGCAAAAATGTAGGCTTTGAAAGGAAGAATAAGGAAGAAAGTGCAATTAGCTACCAAATTTGGAGTACAATTTAAGGATGAGAAAATTGAAGTTCGCGGAGACCCAAAGTATGTGAGGGATTCATGTGAGGCCAGCTTGATGCGGCTCGAAATGGACTACATTGATCTCTACTATGTTCATCGGATTGACACTCGTGTACCAATCGAAGTCACGGTTTGACCCTCTCAAAATCTTGATTCTTCTTGTGCTATATTGATAACAATGATCTGACTAACAAAAAAATTATGCTGATCATTATTATGCGATTAACGATTACAGTCAAAATAAGAGCAAAATACAATGACTTCGACTTGTAACCGTCGCATTTCAAATTTCAACATGTGTCGAACTTACTGAGGTTTTAATCTCTCAAAATCGTAGGAGGGTTAAAAACTACAAGAAAGTAACATTCGAGATTGAAATACAAATTACAGAATATAGTGCACGAAGGAAAAAAAAAAAATTTATTTTGCAAGAGAGAATTTAAATTGATTTGGGAATAAATGAAATTCAACATATGGTGATCAATGATAAAGCTAATTTGTCAGAATGATTTGACAAAAAGCTTGATATAATTGCATGTGTCAGTAGATGATTAAATGAAAAAATTGGTTATGTTTTAAACTGTCAATGATAAAATGAGGCGTGATATTATGTCAACTTTGATATTCATGTAACATGATTGAATAGACACTTGTTTTATGTTAATAACACTGTCCGATTTACAAGGAAATGACATTGATTATTATGACGAGATCAACGATCACTCAAAACAAGGGGAATAAACACACAGAATCTATGCTTTTGTTTGTAGGTGGATGGAGAGAGGAATTTACCTCTAGTTTGATTCATATTATTTTTTTCATTCTCATTATTTTACTCATTTTCAACCACGTCCTTCAATAAAATAATATTTTCCATCACATCAATAATTTTTCCTTCTTTTTCAACCACATATTTCCCGTCACATCAACCAAAAAAATGCATTCTTTTGAAAATAATGTGCACCAAACAGTTTTTGAACAGTGTACATGTCTTCAATATCAATAAATGATCGTTGCAAAATTTGATTTCTAATTTTGTCCTTCCATTGCCAAACACAATTTATTATCGTTAGGATAAATGGGAATAGGGAACAAAATCTGCATATTTGGTGTTAAAAAGTCAATAGATTTATGGAAGTTACTAACACAATTCAGGGAGATTAGTGTTCATGGGACAGATTTAAAATGGAGAATCAGATTCTATTGGAAAAGGAGGACTCGAACAAGATCTTAGTTTTAGTCACAATGGTGTGATCTAATTGTACTTTTATGTCAATTTTGTTGGATTCCTACTGGGGGTGCATAATGGACGATTTTAAAACAATCTCTCCATTCATGATTAAATAGAGAAGATCACCAAGATTTCGTCATTTGCTACCGAACTTATTTAGATTCGAAGACCTCGGATCAAATCGATATTTATATACCGATTCAATCCGAGCTTGAAAGCTTAAACCAATGAAAAATATGACCCTCGTGCGCATGTGCCAAATGCACAATTTTTGTAAACGAGCAACGAAGACATTTTTTGCTCCAACGTAGTTTTGAACTACACCTCTTGAAAACGCAATTTATCCACAGCTGACAAAAATAGCTTGTGATTGAAGATCATCTTTAACTTCAATCAGTGACTTGTATGAAAATTTCACATAGAAATCATACTGAACTCGATCTTTTGCCAAGTGAAGATTTGAGTCTAGCATCTTTTGTGTCTGTTCACTAATATCAAGATTTCTTCTTCCCTTTCTCAAAAGATTGGAGAACTGAAGAAGCTGGTTGAAGAAGGCAAAGTAAAACATATAGGTTTGTCAGAGGCATCTGCTTCAACAATCAGAAGGGCTCATGCTGTTCATCCATTAGCTGCTGTTGAGACTGAGTGGTCTTTATGGTCTCGAGATTTGGAGGAAGAAATAGTTCCTACTTGCAGGTAGGAACTCTTTTTCATTTGTCACTACTTTGTTCAGGGAGTGAAGTAATAATGCAACAATATTCTCTTTGGTCTTGTTATCTTCAGGGAACTCGGTATTGGGATTGTACCATATAGTCCTCTTGGACGAGGCTTCCTTGCTGCCGGTCCCAAATTTATTGAGAATTTGTCGGCGGGCGACTTCCGTAAGGTTAGTACTTTGAGCACATTCCATAATTTCAAGCTCTTGGACAGCATTCGCGCACATCTTAAAGTTCATCTTTTGACAGAGATTTCCAAGGTTCAAACCAGAAAACCTAGAAAAGAACAAGCAAATATACCTACATATTTGTGAAATGGCAGCAAGAAAAAGGTGCACCCCTGCACAATTGGCATTGGCTTGGGTTCATCAACAGGGTGATGATGTGTGTCCCATACCAGGCACCACCAAGATTGAGAACCTAAACCAGAACATTGGGGCATTATCAGTGGAATTGACAGCACATGAAAAGGCAGAACTGGAGTCCTATGCTGCAGCTGATGCAGTTAAAGGAGACAGACATGCTTTTATGAGTAATACTTGGATTAATTCAGAGACACCCCCATTATCACATTGGATTGCAGAGTAAAAGATTTTCATTTCCCTTTTTGACAGCGTGCTCTGTTGAAGTTGTGATGTACCTAAATCCAAACCCTGCTTTTCCCCCCGGTGCATTATGTAATATCAATTTAATGAATAAAGACATCTACATGTCCAATACTATGTACCAATTGCAGTACAGGGAGGTGAAGATGAACCTATAAATAACCAAGAGAAAATACTGGGAAGGCTTCACACAAAGATGCATCACTGAATTAGTGGCAAAATATTTACATAAACGTGTGCATACATACAAATATACAAACACAAATAGAATCTATATTCTTTGCTCCATACTAGTACTACTGATTGCTAGTAACCCAATACCAAAAAACCCAGAGATACCACTAAAATTAACTGCAGTAGAGTCACACAGAGACTCAAGTAGACTTCCCTTCCTTGAAGCAGTCCACTTCCCTCAGCACTGTCCGCAGCCCTTTGCCAGCTGCATTCGCCATTGGATGTATTCCATGATCAGGGCCCTTAATGTATGCTCGATTCTCCTTCTCCTTCTCAAACGAAATATTATAGCGGTTCTCGACATCTGCATACAGAAATCATCACCCCACTAAAGAAAGTCTTAACTCGAAAGTCAAAACGCTATGTTATGTTTGGCGCACCGTTTAGTGTGGAGTACCTATCTTCGGACAATTAAGCTACTTGGAGAGAAGATAGATGATGAGGTAAATCAAATCAAGAGCCACTTTGCATGCAAGCTATCATTTGTCAAACTTTCGGTCAAACTAACCGTACATGTCCCATAACCTATCTTTTGGAATGGAAAATCTAAGAACGTTAACCACCACACTACCTTCCAAGTAGTTCTATCCATTTCAATTTTATACCAAATTCCTTGTACGACCTAATCTGGTGTAACAATGAACTAAACAAATGCCAATAATACCTTTAGCAAGATTTTCATAGAGCTGGCCATCCCTAGTGAGAGCCATCATAACTTGAGGGATTCCAAGGGGAAGATTGTCACCTTTATCAACCTGCCAGAAGTGAATTACCTTACCATAAGTCTTGGCAACCTTCTCTAAATCCTGGCGCTGGATGGGGCCGGGAACTCCGGGCATGAACAGAACCCCACTCTTCACTTCAAACTCGTGCGAGTGCCAGAATTTCTTCTCTTCATCTGGCAGTGTCAAGAACAGTTGTTCAGATACTATATATTCTAGCCCAATCAGCCGCCCATCATCATCAGGCCTGTCGTATATAAGACACTGCCTGAATTCCTCGTTAAGATGTCCACAGAAATGGTGCGCTTCCACCTGTCGAGTCATATCGTGCCCATAGAAATGAAATCTGAAACCAAACAGAAATTTAACAAACAGATAGTATGCAACATAATAATCTCCACAAATTGCCAAAAAAATCACACAAATGGGCAGGAACCAAAAAGTGCTTACGCGCAGAGATGCTGGTGAATTTTGTTAACAGGGCCAAACCCTTGAATAGTTGCGGTGGCCTTCTCAAGAAGGGCTGTTCCTGTCTGGGTCGGCTCGCCAGGAATCTCTGGATGGGTAGAAACATTAACTCCTTCCATTGATTTTCCTTCCCTTTTCTCTTCTTCAATTGATCCCACAACACAGATCGATCCCGTTGAATTTGAAAAAACTGCCTTGGTTTGCATGTTGAGATGGAGCCAGGAGGCGTATTTAGCTTGGAGGGACGGGTGCATGCAAGCTCACACGTGGCATTGGACGTGGCACGTGCTGTGAAATGGGTTTTAAGGTGGCAGTCGTGCGTGTTTCCAATCTCGGCATATTCTGCGGGATAAAAATAGGTAGTCGGTGATAACGACGTGCCAACACTATATATATATATATATAAATCAAGTTTTTAAATCCTATAAATTAGACAACAAGGAGGAGACGTCAATTTTCAAATGTAGTTGCGAAAAATATAATTTTATGAAGAATTCAATGTAACATTTACTAAGCCTATGTTTGGTAACGATTTTCCCCAATTTTAACCCAACTTTTGATCGTTGATATGATGGATGGGTTTTTAAATCTGCAGTAATTATTGACTTCACAAGAACCATTTACCAGAATCCCCCTTTGTATTGAAGAATGAAATGAGAGTTTAAGGATGTAAATAATTCTACATAATTCATTAAAAAATTGCGGCTTTGATCACTGACAAAGCACCGTATAACAGCTAGAAAGTCACTAAAAATCTAATAGAAAATCTATTTCAGACCGTCAATAAATATTTTGCTTTGACTATTTCTTTAGAGCATAGCGAATCAATACTAATATTGATAACTTTTTTCTATTGTACGAAATAAATTAAGTGTCAGATTATGATATTGGGACTTGTTATGATTCTTTTTTTTTTTCTCCAAAAAAATTAATAAACAAGTTTTAAAAGTTATCGAGTCGGTTTGTCGATCTCCACATATATACAAACCTCTCATGTCTAGTATTTTTTTAATGTCACATTTTGAGAGTTTTTTTGAACCAAGTGTCTATTTTGCTACTTGGCAAAAAATTATAGCAAGTCACAAATCCATTAGAGATGTTCTTTCTGTCTAATAGTCCTTGCATTGCATATTTACCATGAGGTTTGGGGTGGCGGTGCAAAGGTGAAAAGATTTTGATCTATTTGCACTCTTTTGAAATGCTAGAGACCCAAGCTACAATATTCTCACATTTCTTTTGTTACATAGTTCTAATTTTTATTTTAATTGGACAAGGCAATCTTTTGTATATCAAAATGGATGTGACCATCATTAATTTCGAGTCTCCTTGCAATAAAGGAATTAAAAAATGATAATTATTGACTGCTCTTGGGTGAAATTTGAATTGAATTTAGTCAAAATCAAATACTAATATTAATTACACATTTATAATTATTATTATTATTATTATCCATAGGGGACATACATGTTCTCGATGAATTGGCTTATTCAAAAAGCCTAGTTCATTGAAAGATCTATCTCTTCTCTGGCTTTGCATGGTTTCACTCTGCAAGAATTCCAAATTATTATTTTGAAGCTCATTCTAGGGGTGAACAAAAAGTCACGACCAAATCAAACTTAATACATACATTAGGGAATCAAACTTAATACATACATTAGGGAAGACCCTAATTTTGTATTTATTGGAAACAATTCATTAATTAAATACAGCCCATTAATCGATTTTGGATCATTGGAGACAGTTCATTAATTGTGTACACCTTAATTTTGTATTCATTTGAGACCACATTTCATCACGTCAATGGAGAATACTCTTTCAAGATAGAGAAATGGAATTGGTCAGCCATTTAAAAAACCTTTAAATTTTATGTTTTACCATACATGTTTGATAAATTATTTGTGTTCTTCACGAATAGAAGAAAATCCAATAAACATTACTAACTTATTGTCTGCTTTGATGATTGATAGGTTGAACTTACTAAATATTTGATAGTTATTTTTTTAATTTAAATATATATTACTAACTTAAAAGTTTTAAAAATGAAACTAGAATTAAACGAAACCAGAACCGAACGGTTCGATTTGATTCCATATCTTGAAAAAAAAAATCATTTAGTTCCATTATAAAAAAAAAACAATTGGTTCATTCTCTTCATCATAATTGAACAGTTTGTCCCAAAATAATGGACCAGCAGAAAAATCCAAATTTATTGGGCTTTTAGATACAATTAAATAGAAAGCTCTAAGGGCGACATCCTAAAAGCCAAAACTATGTTCTTGAGTCAATCCTCCTCTATTTCAAATTTAGGGTGGCGGAAGCAAAGAAATGATGTAACAAACATGTTATCGAACTTTTTGTTGAATTTAAAGGAATTACGAGAATATATATTTCGAATACATAGTTTAGCAGACGATTTTTTGATGATTATGAGATGGTATTGTTTAATAGGATTTACGGTGATACATATTTAGACTTAACATCATCGTAAATTATATTTTCCAGTACTGTTAAATGGCTTTGAAAAAATATTTTCATGATCTATAGTTTTTACAATCACTGTTGGGGGTATTGATGTAGATCGAATCTACAAATATGCTAACAAATGGATTGCACTTTAAGAAAATAAATGATTTTCTTATTTTATGAACAACCAAAAAACTCTACAAGACGTTTTGAGATCTTAAATACTAAAAGAACGGATAACTTATTGGCCAGCAGTCCCTTTATGGGTTGAGCTACCGAGCAAAATAAATATTGAAAATAATGAATTAAGAAACATTAACTGCCGTTTTGAATTAGCAAACGAATTCAAACATCCAAAATCCATCATACGTCACGGCAAAGCAGTATGTTCAATTCCAACGTCCAAAAAATTTACGCTGCAATGATATGAGATTCTTCGTTCTAAATAACAATATCGGATATTGGCACAATCGAATGGACTCGACGAAATGTGCCACCNAAATATTGAAAATAATGAATTAAGAAACATTAAGTGCCGTTTTGAATTAGCAAACGAATTCAAACATCCAAAATCCATCATACGTCACGGCAAAGCAGTATGTTCAATTCCAACGTCCAAAAAATTTACGCTGCAATGATATGAGATTCTTCGTTCTAAATAACAATATCGGATATTGGCACAATCGAATGGACTCGACGAAATGTGCCACCTCCACTAGGCTAGCTGCCCATGTGTAATTTCTAGTCTCTACACTTCGATGGATTCCTTTATTCTTTTAGATTAATTTCACACGTTAAAAAAATTCAATTGAATAATTTATAAGCTAACTCACCCAACTCAACAACACATGTTACACATCTTCATTTTCACGTAATAT
>CAIGRO010073201.1:0-12419 GCA_903798355.1 Fraxinus baroniana
ACAAATAACAAAAAGTAGATATTAATATTAAAATGTCGACGATACAAAATAAAAAATTGAGGTCCAAGACTAAAAGTTATGAAATGATATGATTTAATTAATTAATTTGTTAGTTTATTTAGAAAAAATAAAATATTTTAATTAATTCAATAAATAAAATAAAAAAATTATTTAGTTTCGGTTCTAATTCAGTTCTTTGGTTCTTGGTCTAGACCCTAGACTCGATCCATACCCATCGGTTCTTGATTCGGGTACCCATTCGGATATTTAACTTGTGAAGAACCGCTTGATTCGGTTGGAGTTCGGTTCGAGACTTTTGAACACCCCTAAATTTTATCAGTTGAGCTTTCACCTATAGACGGTAAAACTTTTTCAAAAAGAACCGTTACTAAAATATTGATGACAGTTTGGTTATCAACAAAAAGTCTTAATTATTAAATCTCTTCGGGTTCCATTTTGTTAACATTTTGCTTTTCAATAAATGAGTGGTGAAAAAAGTTAGTCGTACAAAATGTTATTAAAATTAATTTGTCCGAAAGGTAACTTTTTAACAAAATGGAATGAATCCAGAGGAAATTCAGTTTGGTAGTATAATTATACATATTGCAATTTTATTTTAGAATCATTCTTCATTGCCAGAAGAAATTTCACAGGGCTTTACAGGCCCCTCTCAAGGGGCCAAACCCCACATGTATCAAAATAAAATAAAATTACGCAGATCCCACCATGTGTGTGTTGTCTTTTGTAAAAAAAAATTTTGTACATCAAGGGGGGTTGTTCATTTTAGGGTATGGCTATTAACATCCACAATTTTTATATATTCATCCCTACAAAATATTGAAATTTCAAAAAATTACTATTGTCATTCATGTCACATTCCAATATTGTCCTTATTGAATTCATTTATTTAAACACTATATAACCACACAAATTTTATATATTCATTACACTCTAAATACATCCGTAATACAATTTCAAAATTTTAAAAAATCACTATATTACATATAACATCAACCTTCTTATAATTGAATAATTAATTCTATTGAAAAAATATTATATTCGAAATAAAATTAAATGCCCCGTAGGTGTGTTATTTGCCACATGAGTTAGTCCGTTATATTTGATTGACAAATATTCATTTTTTGTGATCAATAAAAATCGGCTTTTTAAGGTTATGTACAGTTTTGAAATAAAATAAATTTTATATATGAATTTTGAAATAAAATTCACTCTGTCGTCATCTAATATGTAGCAGGGTAAAACCAAATACATAAATACAACTCGGAAAATTTAGTACTTAATGTCCCGATAGAAACTTAAGGTAATGTAAATATTCTTCTACCTTGTTTAAAGTATGCAATGGACTTATTATTATACATTTACATAAAGTATAATCCTAAAATGAGAAGATTTGTAAAAAAATATAGAAGGATTCAACGGTTGTGCTCAACGAGGGTTGAATTTGTTATTTCCATCAACTTATACTTAAAATCTGTGTTCACGCGCCTTAAAAAAACTTCTTGGTTGAACATAATGCGCAGAGTTAATTTAAGAACCAAAAGTAAATTATATTTTCACAAAAATAAGATTTTTATTATTTGTTGTGGTTGTTGAATGACCATATTCTCTAATGAGCTACGGAGTAAATCTAGAATTAAGCCCCTGTTTAATCCACATTATTTTTTTCATTCTCATTCTTCTACTCATTTTCAACCACACATTCTTCAATAAAATAATATTTTCCATCACATCAATAACTTTTCCTTCTTTTTCAACCATATATTTATTTGATCCACATTATTTTTTTTCAATCTCATTCTTCTACTCATTTTCAATCACACATTTTTCAATAAAATAATATTTTTCATCACATCAATAACTTTTCCTTCTTTTTCAACCACATATTCCTCATTACATCACTTCAAAAAAATGTATTCTCTCATTTTAATATGCACCAAACACACTCTAAATCACAGCCTTTCATCCTTTAGTTTAATATAACAATTCTCTAATGGTATCTCTTGCATTGTTGTTTTGTTTTCGTTGAAGATGACATTTGATGATTATTAAGGTTTTATGATTTTAATGGGAGAGGATATTTTATGATTATTAAAATTTTAGTTAAACACAAATTCTAAAAAAATAAAAAAAATGCTCAAAAGAATTTAATGAAAATAGATAAGAGTTAATGAATTTAGAGCGCTGTATTTTTATTTAATTTTATATACATCTATTTAGGTAAATTTACATATGATTTAAAATATAATATAATTATCTTTTAAAGTGAAAGTATATAAAAATCGTTGCCACCTTATCATGGAACATTTTTGTAATATATACAAATTAATATACTAAAGATCATAATATGATCTTAAATTTCATTTTAAAAATACATAATCAAGCATTAGTCGAAATTATAATTATGCACGTCAAATGATTTTCTTTTAATTCAAGAATTAATTTTTTCTTCCAAATTTTAAGAATATTCTTGGAAATTATTTCTTGAAGTTAGTAACAGATTGTTCACTGACATGGTAAAACCTAATGTTATACAGATTATCGATAAATTTTCAATTGCTTCATGGAACTCCAGCATAAGAGAAGCTGTGAATCAAGGCCATGCCCAGAAGGCTCTTCTTCTTTTTCGCCAAATGAAACAGAACTCTTATGTCCAGCCCAACAATTTAACCTTCCCCTTTATTGCAAAAGCTTGCGCAAAGCTCTCAAAGCAGAAGTACTCCCAGATGATTCATGCTAACGTTGCAAAATCGCCATTTTGTTCAGACGTTTATGTACAAACAGCTTTGGTCGACATGTATGTGAAATGCAGTTGCATAGATCATGCATACGATCTGTTTGATAACATGGCTGAAAGAGATTTAGCGGCGTGGAATGTAATCATTATGGGTTTTGCTCAGTTGGGTTTTTTGGATAGAGTTTCATGTTTGTTCAAGGGGTTGAGGATGGATAACATCATGCCCGATGCAGTAACGATCATGGGGTTGACACAATTGGTGTCCGAGGTAAAGGATACGAGGTTGTTGAGCGCTGTGCATTGCTTTGGGATGAAATGTGGGTGTGGAGGGGATGTTACTGTTGCCAACACTTGGATTGCTGGCTATGCCAAATGTGGTGACCTGTTCTCGGCTGAGATGGTGTTTTGTGGTATTGGCATCGATGCTTTGACTGTGGTTTCTTGGAATGCTATGATTGTGGGATGTGCTTGTGTTGAGGAACCGGTGAAGGCTCTTGGGGTGTACCAACATATGCTTCTTGACGGATTTAGGCCTGATCTGTGCACCATACTTAATTTGCTCTCCTCATGTACTCAGACTAAGTCTTTATGTTATGGTATGCTAATTCATGCTCATGGAATAAAAGTGGGTTGTGACGAGAATATTACTGTGCTTAATACCCTTATTTCCATGTATTCCAAGTGTGGAAATGTTGACATGGGAAGAAGTGTATTTAGTAGCATGACTGAGAGAACACCGGTTTCATGGACTGCTATGATTGGAGGGTATTCTGCAAAAGGTGATTTGGAGGAGGCATTATCTTTGTTCTATGCTATGGAGGCTTCTGGCAAGACACCTGATTTTGTTACTGTGATTCATCTGATTTCAGCCTGTGGCCAAATTGGAGCACTCGAGGTTGGGAAATGGATTGATAATTACGCCATTTCGAAGGGGTTGAAAAGCAATGTGATGGTATGTAATGCATTGCTAGACATGTATGCAAAATGTGGAAGTTTAAGAGATGCTCAGGAACTCTTCGGTACTATGCAAGGGAAGACTGTGGTCTCTTGGACAACTATGATAGCAGGATATGCACTAAATGGAAAAACACAAGCAGCTTTAGACTATTTTCACCGAATGTTAAAGTTGGGTTTGAAACCAAATCACGTAACTTTCCTCGCTGTTCTTCAAGCCTGCACTCATGTGGGTCTGTTAAATGTAGGGCAGGAAATTTTTGATATGATGATTGAAGTGTATGGAATAAATCCCGGACTAGACCATTATGCTTGCATGACTGATCTCCTTGGACGCCAAGGAAGTCTGAAAGAAGCATTGAACTTTATTCAAGATATGCCTATCAAACCAGATGCTGGAATTTGGGGTGCTTTCCTCTTTGCTTGCAAGATTCATCACAACCTAGAGCTTGGCGTGTATGCTACACATCGTCTTTTGCAACTTGAACCTGAGGCTGCAGCTCCTTATGTCGAAATGGCAAATATATACGCATCAGCAGAAGAGTGGGATGGGGTTGCTGCAATGAGGATGAAAATGAAACGCAATCAAGTGACAAAATCCCCAGGGCAAAGTACAATACTAGTGAATGGAAAAAGTTATGGTTTTACAGTAGAAGATAGACACAATTCTCAGGGCTCTCAAACGTTTGAAACATTGGATAGCTTAGTTTCACAGTTGAAAGATGAAGTACATTTATTTTGTCCCCCTGAACTTATGGATTCATGAATTGGCCATGAGTAGGTTTACATAAGAAAGCTGGATTGGAGAGAATTTTGAAACCGTATGAGAGCAAGATGGAGTATCAGTCAGAATCAGAAAGGTAACACTATTGCAATCATTATGCTGTGCACTCCTGTAAACAGTTACAGATTTCAATATGCTAACCTATACTCAGTGACAAAAATATTCCAGCCTCAGCAGCTGGAGATTACACTGCAGCCCCACTTTATCAGTCTAGAAAAGCCTCGGATGATTTATAGCTAAATTTTATGATGTTACTTACCATAAGAAACCAAAAGGAGAAGATCAATAGTTTTTGTCCTTTTTAATTATTACCGCCACTTTGAAAGCAATTGCATTGCCATATAAAAATGAATTGAAAAAGTAACAAACTTTGAAGGACATGGTCCTACAACAATCTTTCATTCAAATGCTGCTTTTAGCTGTCCCTGGATATGACTTATAAGAGTATAAAATGGTTATAAAAGATGAGTTTCAAGCATAGTTCACATCAAGTTGTAACTCAAATAGGAGATTTGGACCGATACACGATTTGTCAATGTTTTCTTTAGTTTCATACTTTCATTCACCGTATTTTTCAGCTAATGGTTCGCGGCTGCGTTAATTCAGTGATTTAGTCTATTAATTCCTACATTTTGTCATTGGTTGACGGCTGGCAAATTTTTGATGTTTGAGCACAGGTAATTAGCGCTATTACTGATTTCTTACAGGATTGCATGGCACCGTTGTGAACCTAGCCATCTTTGAACCGAAACTGAAGCTGTAGCTTGCATATGTACAGATAGGCAGTGGCCTCAATAGGAGTGGTTGGGAGAAGCAATTAGGTGACAGAATTGGACATTTTTTTCTGTAACTAAAGACAGCTAAAGCTCGAATATGGTTGGCGAATATCTATAGGCCAACTGCAAGGGGCAAACTCCTAAGTGAACCGCTGGTAGCTTGTATGATGCCAAAGTGAAGAAAAGAAGCGTCAAGCTTGACTGTTAGCTCTTCTCCCTACTTATAAGTGAAATCCCCATAAATGGAATGAAAGTTCACCATTCCAAAAAGAAAGGGGCCTTGTAGTCTCCTAAGCAGGCGGAGCGAATTATCCATAAAAGGATAGGCTTTAAGGCCTGATCAAACTTAGTTAGGCAGAATTCCATGCTTTACGCCCAGTCTACAACGAGCCCTNGAAAGGGGCCTTGTTGTCTCCTAAACAGGCGAAGCGAGGCATCCATAAAAGGATAGGCTTTAAGGCCCGATCAAACTTAGTTAGGCAGAATTCCATGCTTTACGCCCAGTCTACAACGAGCCCTTGCGTTAAGTTTAGTCGAGCTTTCCCCTTTTTTCATGCAACTATCCAAGTTAGAGCGCAAGCCCCGGTGTCAAGGACTGCAGCTTTACTTAAGCCCCTTGACTCTATCGCAGCCGCAGTTTGTCCAACTTCGGCCGCACATTGTAAATATTAGTTCAAGTTTGAGTTGTAATTTTCTTTTCATTGTAATAGTTTATTTAAATTGTAAAATAGCTCGAAATTGAAAAAGTTTGTTATGATTCTTCGGCATTTAAATGTCTACTCCTATCACTTAGGTTAGGTTCTTGTTTCGAATGCTATTATAGGGGGTATTAGTCTTTCAAACATCTTTCAAGCTTTTTAGTGTTTGTCCCCTGCACTAGCCATTGTAATTTCTTGCTTTCATCAATTATAATTTCTAACTTTCAATCAACCAATGATCAAGTTTCTTTCATTGCATTTCAATTTTATGTTGCAAGCTTTTTACAAATTGTAGTAAAATTTTCTTTCGTCCTGAAACGATCGAGAGAAGGCGATAGGTAGTCTAGCGGAGCAGACTACTGCCGCACGGTGTTCCTTTCTGTGTCAAGAAGAAGGCAACCCGTTAAACCCGGGCACCATGATATATGAAAATGTGATACACCATGGAATTGGAGTCTACATGAAAGTTGTGTCTCACAACTGGGTAATTGCTACTGCCTTTCCAATTCTACCATCATCTTCTAAACATCATCTGATTTTCTATCTCCTTGTTACATTCCTGGGATAAAATTACGGAAAAACTTATTTGATTAACCACATTTTTATATGCAATTATAAATTTTATAAACCAGGTTAGTCCTCGTACATGACGTACAAGAAATTCGTAAAATTTCCAGAAGTAATATGAAAATATCCATTCTGTTCACATATAAACAGGAGAGAAAATCTGAAAATTTCTCAGATGAAGAACAAAGAGAACACTCTGAATCTCCTTGCCACGAGATTACAAGTCGAAGAAGCCCGCAACGTCATAGTCATAACTCCCAATAAAATAACAAGGATCTATCTATTCTATTTGTTCCAATCCAAATCATTTATTGGCTTTGTAGACATATACAGATTATGAATAGTCCTGTATCTGCGTTTCTTTGGGTTGCAATTGACCACACAATCTTGCATGATTTTCTTTGATGAAGTGACTTGAACACCATTTGTATTATCATAAATATTGTTTCTCTTGTTGTTGGAGATTGAATTTGTTATAATGCTCTTGTTATCATCTTCATCCCCAAATATCTGTATAAGCTGCTCCGCCACCCATGCCGCCTTATCTACCTCTGACATGCTCCCTTGCCCAGATGACGATGATGAACAAGCCATGAAAAACCTGCAGAAAAAAAAGAAAGAACTCTGTGTGTGTGTGGGAAAGAACTCTGTGTGTGGCTTAACGAGTTTCTATTGCTTTTTGGATAAATAGAGCGTGTTACAGGTTTACGTGTTATAGGAGTTTTCATAAAGAAACTGCAGCGTTGTTGCAAGGAAGCTGATAGGAACTTGTATATATAAAAATAATTAGATTATGGGGAATAAGAGTTGATTTTTTCCTGGATTAATTTAACTACTTAATTGTATTTATACTTAAAAAGACAGACCGACATTGTAAATTCCTTGCTCTTCAATCTAAAACAATTTAGGGCCGTGCTATTTGTCGCAGACCCCCCTCCAATAGGGTGGCGCCCCTATCTTGACCCGGGATTTAATCCCAGGACAAGGAGATTTTCCAACAATTTAGGAGAATGATTAAATGACTTAATAACCAAGACTACCTATTAGGGACACCCTCTTGTAAGTTATAATTAATGGACTATTTTTATTGAAGTGTACTAATATTTAATCAAGATTTTGTGACAAACTTGTTTCTTGTTGGTTGGGCTTCTCTCACAATAGCCTCCAATAATTCAATTGTTACAAGTATTTCAGGTAGAGCTCGCTCTTAAAAATGGGAGAACAAATTATCAGTGAACTGTATATATATATAAATAAATTATCATTGAATCCCAGTATACATGAACTTGGAAAACTTGATATCCAAACTCAATACAAAATAACTAAATATAACATTTCAAAACAAATAATATTACCTCTTCACTTCCCAAAACTCTGTATGCTATACTAGTCTACCCTCAGTATAAATCAATCAAATCGTGCAAAACCGTTCGACTAAATATATCCGGTTGCACAAAGAAATCCCTTTTCAGTCATCGCAATCAAGTCCACATATTTCTAGTACAGGACCTTCTCTTGAAACAAAAGGGTTGATTCTTACCCATAGGAGGGTTATTATTGAAGCCAGTAGAATTGACCAGATAATGATAACTGTAGGCAATCTTTCTTGTTTCCCAAGCAGTCCCTTGAGGCATGGATAGAGGTGAACAATAACCCACAATGCAAACAATAGTTTACCGAACAATGGTCCCCAGGAATCATATCCATCATTAATGGCATCTGCAATGCCCACCACAACTGCAACTATATTTAGTATCAGCAATGTTGTGGGCGGGATTAATAAAGACGTCCACTTGAAGAGATGTAGATTAGGAAATTCACAATCAGCTCCTCCTTTTTTGGTAACGGTAATATTTGTGTTCACACCAGCTAAAATCTTCAGCAATCCTTGAAATAGAGCAAAAAGATGTGCGGAAACACCTCCAATGACCCAGAACTGCTCATTCCTCCACCAGTCTTTGATTCCAACACCGCCCCATTGCATCTCAAGGATACCGGTCACAGAAATGGAGGTGAAGAGGGCTATGAATATGATGCTTGCATAATTACTTATCTGTAAATTGACAATATTGTTAGCTAAAGCCTTTGGCAACAAAATGCAAGTAACCTTCCAAAATGTTGGCAATTACAATCTTTTTCTATGGATTCATAACATTTCAAACCATCATATTAAATAGCTTTCTAGGTTGTTAAGAATGTAATCCAAAGGATGACTCGACACCATCACTCACCTCAGGAACAATAAATTTCCCAGTAAGAAGGCAGATGGCAGGCAATGTGCAGTACACAATCAAAGGTATAGAGGTCCAGGGATATACAACTGAGTTTATATAGGAAAGTCGTTCCAACCACTTCAATCCACCTCCATAACCATACCATATGGGGCAGTGTTTGCTCAAAACTATCTCAACAGATCCAAGAGCCCATTTAAGAACCTGGTGAAGACGATCTGAGAGGTTGATGGGAGCTAACCCTTTGAATGCAGGCCTTTTTGGTATGCAGTACACAGATCGCCAGCCATGGCAGTGCATCTTGAATCCTGTCAAGATATCTTCAGTGACAGAGCCATATATCCAGCCAACCTGGTTCAGAATTTTGATATTCAGAAGGTTATATGGCAGCATATATGCATTAATGTAATTCAGAATTAAGACTTACCTCCTTTCCCCATTCTGTCTTATCTTCATATCCACAGCTGATAACATGTATGGCTTCTTTTAAGAGTAACGTGGAACTAACTTCCTTAGGAATGCCACCATTTTCTAGTAGTGTTGAGGCTACGAAAACAGGAGATTGCCCAAACTTCTCAAGTTTTTCTTGGAAAACAATAGACTGATTTTCAGTTTTTGTATCTGCGATGGAAAGATAAGGTGCTCAATTTAGTTGAATCCATTTTGTTCCTGTTCTTATTTTTGGTGCCTCAGGCTCAGATAGGTGGACGGGCTGTTGGTTATAGAGGATAATAACTGGAAGATCAAGCCACTAATATGCTAATATCATTTTCTAAGAACAAAAAAGTTACCTTCAGAACTTCCTTTGATGGTTTCAAGAGCATGTATCTGTTTAGATGCCTCTTTTTGCTCCAAGTTCTTCATCTTATCTTTCTTCAATTTTGCTCTCCCGTTTTTTCTAGATCCACAGCACAAACAGCACCACTTTGGCCAGCAGTTACAAGTCTTGCTAGGTGGCTTCTTATTGATAGGAGCATCATATCCATAAAGAGCTTGCCTTCTGAAGACACACCCTGTGCCAACATATATTGGCCCTTGCAAACCATCCAAACCCTTCATGTTGATCTGTCAAAATTGCCAAAATCATTTTCTGCTCGACAAGCAGAAAAGTAAATCTAGCCAATACAAGAAGAAAAAATTACTTACATCGAAGAACACGGCATTTCGATTTGAGTATCTATCGCTATTATCAATCCCATCAAATCTTAGTGGAAACTGGACATAGCATACTTTCTTCCCTGAAGTAGGATCCATCATGAAACACATGGCTTCTCTCAGTGCCTTTCTGTTGTTTATGTAGTGATCGCAGTCAACATTCAGAAGATAAGGAGCATTTGATAGCACAGCAGATACTCGCACCTAAAATTTTACAACAAAGGACGAAGTCCATGAAATCTGAACTTATTATTGATTCATTTATCTTTTTCCTTCTCTCTTTTGGTTCTGTTTGGCGTATATGGGTGGGTGGCAAATTTACAATGTATAGGTGACTTGAGCTTTACCAGTGAATTCATGGCCCCTGCTTTCTTATGGTGCTCAAAACCAGGTCTCTTTTCACGGGAAACATAAACCAGACGTGGCAATTCATTTCCTTCTACATCATGGACACCGTCTTGACCGAGGAATACCTATTAGAAGACAACCTCAAAAATTAGAATTTCAAACATCACCAAGAATTAATCAATTCAAATGGCATGAAGTGACAATTATTTATGGCTAAGGCACTCCATAGAGTACATAATAATATAATATTATCAGTGTAATTCATATACTAGTTTCACGTCCTATCTGCCAGATTTTTAGTTGTCATTACAACATTTGCACCTGCTCTCTAAAGAGGTTTCTTTTATGCAATATTTGTCATTCTTTTTTTTTTTTTTATTTTTTTTTTTTTTTCATTTACATCTAGTATCAAAATCAGATATTAACAAATGAGGCCAATAGTCGATTTTCTTACTTTCCAAATTTGTAAGATTTGAATTTATCGGAATCCAGAGATGAGCAAAGTTCTTAAATCTTTGTTAAGGCACATTGCATATTGCAAATGAAGAGTCGCATAGTCCAGAGAACTGTTAATGAGAAGGTATTACTCTCACCTGGATCATACCTGGATGGTCCCAAACAATGTTTCCAGGCCAGGGCGTTCCATCCTGCATTGTCCAACCTTCCTCAGGAACTTTTTGCGCCATAGACACCAAGCGGTTGATCCGAACTTTGAATTCTTCATATTCTCTCTGCATGAGAAACAAATATATTGATAGCATCCTATCACAGTTATGCAGTTGATTGGAATCATAAGAAAACCTCTCTATGTCATGCAGATAATCATAATCGATTTAAGAAGCAAGAAGAAAAAGACCTTTATTGCACGCCTTTCCCTCACAAATGCAGGATGGACTTTGTTTTTCGAATAGTCGATCTTTTGAGAGAAGTACCATTCTGGAGATCGTGGTTCTATACAGAACTTCTTGCAGAAGGGAACCCATTTTCGAGCAAATTCAGATGTTTCAGAAAGAGTTTCGAAAGTTAGCATTGAAGCACCGTCATCAGACAAAAAGCACGCAACTTTTTCGACCGGATAATCCACTGCAAGGATGGAAAGAACAGTGTTTGCAGTTATTAAAGGTGGCTCCTTCATGGGATCAACCGTGCTCACGAAGATGTCTATGGCATCTAACTCTGAGGGCTTTCCTTCTTTCTCATACCTAAACAGCAAGAACAATGATCAGAGTAGTCATACACCAATATTCTTCAGCGATCGAATTTCACATCCCTGACCAATATACCTCATTGACAGTCGATCGAGGTACGTTTCTCGCTGAATTGGGTACCATTTCGGGAACTGATCAAGTATCCACGATACTGCGAACCATATTTCGCAAATAACTGATGTTATCCACAAGCCATATGCATCAGAAACTGGATGCAGAAGCCTATAGTGGAAGAAGAAGCCAAGAGCCACAAGGCGGAGAAGAATTATCAATCTGTAAGGGTTTTGCTTGCTCGAAGCAATGGCTAGTTTCCTTGACAGAGGTTGTCTTCCTTCATCCGTCCTAGTGGAAACATTTACAGGAAAATAAATAAAACGGGAAAAACTAAAAAAAGTATTCGAGAAAAAATTATGATGCGTCGTTTGTTTCAAAGTGATGTGAATGAATGTACCAAATAGGAGTAAGAGATGCATATCTTGCCAAATATTAATTCTATAATCAAATTCAAGAATTTAGCTTTAGGAAAACTCGTAAAAAAAATTCTACTTATACATCAACTTTTGTACACAAGGGACTACACCCCTCACATGAGAGGTGTGACCCACTGCATAAAATATTTTTTAATTTAAGTGGGTCCCTCCCTCATGTGAGGGGGGTGTACACCCCGATATACATTGTGATGTACAAGTAGCTAAGTCGAACCCATAATAACTGAAGTTGAAGCCATGTCAATTGGCTTATGGTGGTGATCGAAATGCTTGATTCCTAGTATGGTGATGATGGTAGTTGAGGAACGTAGCGGCGATTGTGGGATAAGGTATGGGCTTTGATGTGGCTCGGATTAGGGAAATTATAAAAAATCAGATATTTAGTTTCAAGTGTATCAAATCAGGTTTAAGCTTTATTTAATCAAAAATCAGATTTTATCATTTTTAATTAATAA
>CAIGRO010073269.1:0-19031 GCA_903798355.1 Fraxinus baroniana
GTGTCGCGATTTTGTTAATGCGATAAATGGTCGAAAGTCGTCACATAACACATTCCGTTACTCATATAGCGCGACAATACCTGCAACAAACATATTGTCGTTGCCAAATTACTTTTGCAACAAAAACTCAATTTTTGCGACAACATTTGTTTGTCGCGAAATCGATTTTTTTTTTTGTAGTGCCAACACTCCAGGTAATTATACACATCGAGGCGTCCATGTCCATGTCCATGGTCATCAATCATCCTTAAATGCATAGAAACAAAACTAGCAAACTACGTCTTCGAACACGACCACTGCACGACTTTGAAATGGCTTTTTTGGCACTGGTGGTGCAACCCATGATCGCAGACAACCACAACAAGCACCTACTCTTTATGGTGTGTCCAATGAATATATGAGTCACCCCCAATTTTACCTAAATAGATACCCAAGGATGTCGACTAAGAGGATGATGTCAGCCGTTTTTCTTTTTCTTTTTTAAATTTTTTATTCAATTATCATTTTATTTAATTATTTGAATAGATATTTACCATTTTCCCCTTTAATTGATTAAAAATATGGTCAAGATTAATTTTTTGGGCCAATTGACGGAAAAATTGATGGAAACCATCCAAAAGGGCCTCATATGCAGTTGTTGGAAAGGTTAGAGGTGACGGCTGCAACAAATCAAAGGTTTGGAAAAAGTCTGCTAATGTTTCAAAATCTTGGGACTTTTGTTACAATTATCCCTATATATTATTCTTAAATGTAAAGCTGACTTTTAAAAAGTGTTAAAAATGAAATTATAGGCCTGCAGGTAATTACAATAATTGATGGGTGCATCTCCTCATATGTGTTATTAAAATTCAATATTAGAAATTTCATATGTATATCTTATTATACTCAAATATGTGACACTGATATTTTGGAAATTTCATAAGAAGATTTTGCAGATGTGCAAATTATAGGCAAATGAGCTTTGCAAATAGATGGTACCAAATTGTTGTCCAAGAGGGACATGAATAGATTTTAGTTCGAGATGGACATACATATATCATTGAGGGAGATGAGTTTAAGCCCATAAGGGAGTCATAACTAGGAATAATTCAATCTTTGTGATTGGAGATATGATGAAGAAAGTTCAATACGGTAGAAACAACCGCACTGCGTGACTTGTGATAGCACTGTTATATTTGTATTAATTCCTATGGTGATAGTGCTAATAATAATGTGATGTTAGGAAGTGTTTAATACTTAATGAATATCGAGGCGAGAATTCTCACGAGGTGTGGATCACATGCACCCTTGGAAGGCTTACCTATTTAAAAGTTGCCATGAGGCTGTGGCTATGTAATTGAGCTATTCATTAGAGACTCTTACTAAAATCAAGATTAGAGCACATGGTCATTAAAAGCGATATCAGCTATGAATTAAGCCGAAATCGATACTCTCTGTGTGTGAGAATTGAAGTTTGGTCAAATGAACTTAATTCAAGGTTTAGTCCATTATGACTCCCTCAAATGGAAATTGTTATCACTATTTGAGGTTCAAGTCCAAAAGACACATACACATATTGCACAGTATAACGTTTCCACTATATATAATATATATTTTTTAAAGATTAAAACTTGCAGGGGATTGTTGGAAATTATATTAAGTTTCAACTTTCAAAATTATTACATTTAAATTTAAATTTTTAGTTTAATTAAAATCTAAATTTATAATATAACATATACTTAAATATTTCAATGGAGGTTATGAATTAATTAAATTTAAATTATTGTGGGGATTGATTTTTTTCCTATAATAGATGCATCATATAAAGATACAACTTGAATACATAAAAGTACTCCCTTTATATTTCATACTATATTTCTATAGTTTTGACAATTCGACGATAGACCCATTCTTTATCTCCTTGTGGTCATGCCAGTAAAAGGAAAATTGACTGTAAGTCATATGGATTTTATTTTGAAACTGTGTTGTGTCGAAATGACCTGCATGAAGGGAAGACAACACGATTTTAGGACAATGTCCTTGACATAATTCCTCAAGGCTTGCCTTTCTAATGCCCTTTTATTTTGTGTTATTTATAATTGTTATATTATTTGATAAATATCTACACGTAAATCACTTGTTTCTTCCCAACAAATATCACAATTTTTTTTTTTGGGAAATTCTGAAAATAATGCAGGTAAAGGTCATGCTTTAGTCGTCATATATTCTTGATAGGGGCACTACACCAAAAAAGGCCTTTTGCAGTGGCCAAAAAACGCTGCGGTAAACCTTTTACATCGTTTTAACGTGTGTTGCGAAGGTCATTGTTGCCGTTGAGAAAATATTTTTTGCAGCGTTTTTTAAACGTTGTGGCAGACCCTTTTTGCAGCGTTTTTTAAACGTTGCAGTAGACCCTTTTGTAGCGTTTTTTCAGCGTTGAGGTAGATACTTTTGCAGTGTTTTTTCAACGTTGCGGTAGACCCTTTTGCAGCGTTTTTTCAACATTGCGATAGACCCTTTTGCTGCATTTTTTAAACGTTGCGATAGACTCTTTTGCAATGTTGATCCAACGTTGCCGTAGACCTTTTTTTTTAATTTACACTTACATATGGTAATTGACTGACAAAATCGAAAATGGCATTTTGTAAATAAATTTTGAAATTGCATAAAAATTGAAAATTTCATTACAAATTTTTGAATCAATACAATAATAGAATATGATACAACACAACCTATCTAAAAATGAGTAAGGATTAAAGAGTTCATGTTAAAAATGAGTAATGATTAAAGAGTTCATGTTGCATCCTCTATACAGCTCGAAACTACAATAAACTATCCAAACTACAAATTGTACATAAACAATGACACACTCCGCAAGCCCTCAGGCATTCAAATGTTAACCAACGAGAATTGTCATGTAATTTGGCTTCCACCGTGGTGGTTAACTACCACGATGGGACCCATGTTGAACTTTGGAATGTGATCAAAAGTTAATCTGTCCCTTGATTTGTTTAGAATTGGAAAACAAATATACTCAACAAACAAATCCAGCAACTTGCAGGATAAATACGAAGCAGCCGCAGTAATCCAAATACAGCTCGACAAGCAAGGTTGCTATTGCCACAAGAGAAACACTACCAACATGATCAGGGCTTGAATGCAGAAAATGCCACGACAGAGTTGTGTCTACCAACCGAATGAATTTGATAGCATGTAGAAAATAATTAGAAGCCATTCTTAACAAAGTGTTTCAACGAAATTTAAACTTTTCCTCTATAGTTAATGCATCTAAATGGAATGAGAGATAACATGGAACACATTAAAAGCATCTTACCAATGTCAATATACAAGTATTAAAATAAAGATTCAGCAGAACAGTACAGATGCACTTGCTTCTGTTGGTCTATCCATGTGTGTTTAAGTGTGAGGACTCAACTGTGCAAGAATTGGACTTACCTTAGTTGCATTCATTTTGATCTGTGAAGTGTTCTTGAATACCTTCTTAACAGCATTCACCTCAGCTAAGTCACCTACTATTGTGGAAGTTACATGGGCACTAATGTAGTTAACCTGAATAGAAAGACATCTACCTCATATAGCTCATCAAATTTTCCTAAGAGTTAGTGGTGAATGAAACTATGAATATAAAAACAGAAGCAAATTGTGGTTAACCTAAGCCTTCTACTGGAATTGAGTTCATATTTCCAACTAAAGCATATACCATAGAAGTAATTTGAAGTGCAATATCAAATATTACCCCTAGGGAAAAAGATGAAAATGATGTGTACATAACATGTTAAATTTTGGGCTTGGTAGCAGAAATTACAGCATGAACTGATGAAAGGAATAAAACAAAACCTGTTCTGGTGAAACACCAGCATCTTCAAGGGCACTCTGGATGCATGAAGATACACCAAGTCCATCAGATCGGGGATCAGTCAGATGATAAGCATCACAGTTCACTGCACCTCCCAAATACTCAGCAATTATTGGCGCACCTCGTTTCATTGCATGTTCCAAACTTTCCATCACCTGTAAGAAGCAAAGGAAGACAACTTGAAATTTCTATTTTCATTTCAGTCCAGACCATGTGTCTTTTAATTGGCTAAAAGGTGAAAGATTAAGGGAGAGGACAGACAAATCCATTAATGCACCTGTCTGCACCCAAAATAGGTTTCTACTTGAAATGTCCTTCTATTTTTCTTTTCAATATACTAAAACATAAGATTGGACAAATGGCACTGAGAAGATAAAAGGAATTATTTTAATCTAATATCTATTGCAAATGTATTGAGAAAAAAGAAGCACCTAGTCTACCAAGAAATCAAACATTCAGATTTTGGAATTCAGTAGTAGTAATTCAAAAACTCAGATTTTGAACACTTATGGCTCTTTTCAATTTGTACTACAAGAAGAGGTGACAATTCGGTCTCGACAACATAACTACAGAACAAAATTGATTACAGTGATACGAAGAGATCAATTTTAAAAATTTGAATAGAGCAAAAACGACATCAAGAACAATAACTAACCTAAATTATAAATTCAAATTTCAACTAATTTTAACCTATGAACTCCCACTTTACCTTTCGTATATTCGTGTAACATATGAATGAATATACCTGCAGAGATCGTCAAGGAGTTCTTGAGAAGGTAGGGCATTCAAAGAAGCGCTCGAAGATCTATGAAGCCCACTCGATATTGTATATCATCAAGAATTCAAACCCTAATTTCAATTTTCAATTGTGCACAAAATCAAAAGTCTGCATATATAGAACGGGAATGGGGGATTTTGTCTGACTGTTTGAGTGTCGGAACTTACCAGGAGACTGAGTGCTGAGTGCAGGGAGATCGAGAGAGCTTATAGAGAAGTGAGGACGGGTGGAGCCGGACGAGCTACGGAGCTTGGAAGTTGGAACAGGAGGAGGTGCGGTCGTGCGAAGCTTGGAAGTTGGAGCCTATGCCGTGACTGTCGTGGGTATGGCCAAAGACTGCTGTCAAGGCGTCAACCTTGGGAGAGAGGACAGGCGGAGCGAGAGTAGGGAAAGGAGAAAGGAAAGCCGTAGACGTGAGGAAGAAAAGTTAGGGCTGAAATGATTTGGTTTAGAAGGTCGTGAAGTTTTTGCAACGTTTTTCTAAAGGAACGTTGCAAAACTATCAGGAAAAAAAATTGTGAAAAGCGCAACGTTTTTTAAACGTTGCGAAAGACTTTGTTTTTAAAAAATTTCACAACACTAAAAAAACGTTGTAAAAAGGTAATATTAGCAACATTCACTTAAAAAATATTGCCAAAACTCAATTTTGTTAAGCAATGGCAACATTTACGTATTAAAATGTTGCGATATACCCCTTTAGCAACATTTAGCTACCGAATGTTGCCTTTTATGTGTTGCAAAAGCTATTTTTTTTTGGTGTAGTGGGGTTTTCTTTCTTCATCACCCTAAGAGAACTGTTATTGAGATTTTATGATTATTTGAAATTGAATTTTTGGAGTTCCATGATATACTAAATTGGCAGGCTTATTCCATTGTACATTACTTTGAAGTTACATGATATATTTTTGGGTCGTCTTCGAGATGCACACCATCTCTCTCTATTCTTCTTCTCTTAGAACCTTCTTGACCCCTATTTTTCTTCTTCCCTCATCCTTTCTCTCTATACACTGTTTTTTGTAATTTCATATAGGGATGGCAAAAAAACTCAGGATCGGCGAGGACTCAGTTACACCGAGCCGAGGCTCCGGCTGAGCCCCATGTTGGGGTGTCGACTCGAGCTCGGACCGACCCGTGTGGCTCGTCGTGAGCTCGGACCGGCCCGTGTGGCTCGACGAGCCACACGGCCTATACGAGCTGCATGTATTAATAAAAAAAAAAAAAAATTTAAAAGGCAGTGCGGGCAGCTGTCCAATGACAGCATTTACATTTCCAAAAAACACGCAGGAAAGTTACAATTTATTAGTACTTCATTTTTTAAATTGAAGTTGTATAATCAATTTATGTTATCCAAAGCCCAAACTTGCATACCACGTTGCTGGATTACGGTAAATATGAGCAACTTATTAACTCGAAACTAAGACTGTCTACAAATTTTTGATATTGGATACCACAGTTGGATAGTGACTACAGGTTCAATTGTTTATTCTACCGGGTGAGGTTTGAAGATGCCATTGTGTCTAACGGGCCACTGGCATGACATAAATAAGACCTAATAATTCAAGTTTTAACTTTTATTTAATTTATAGTACATATGAACTATACAAATTTTAAATTCTTTAAATAAAAAATGTAGATTTTACAACCAAAAAATCAAAAAAGGGGCTCGGCTCAGGCCGAAAGCTCAACCCGAGCCGCATATTGGCCAGGCTTTTGCTCGGTTCGGCTCGGGCCCAAAAAGCTCGATCCGAGCCCGAACTTCGAGTTTCGGCTCATGGCTCGGCTCGACTCATTGACATGGCTAATTCCATATGTCCATCTTCTGCAAACAAATCATAATTCATATACGGGAAAAAAACTCGCTCCTCAGCTTGATCTTTTGCTAAAGTGACATTACGCGTTCTTAAGAGAGTAGTAATCAAAGGGAAGAAATGAAAAAATTGTGGAAAGATGATAATACCCTTCCCTTTGAACAAGAATAGTGTTCAGCGTACAAATCATTTGGATGAAAATGGACATAAAACGATGGGATTAAGGGTAAAAATACCAAAAATTGGAAGGTAGGAACATTTTACACAATGAAAGTGAAGGTAGGGGTGTTTTGTACTAATTATTCTTAAGTTAATTCTTACTTGAAATTTAAAAAAAAAAAACAAATCATAATAATATGCAATATTTAATTTTAAGTTTTCACATGTTTTCTAAAAGTTTTGATTCCCTAAAAGAACTTAGTGAATCATCGAGAAAACACATGATATTTTTATTTTGAAGTATTTAGTTTTATTGAGATTAGAGGGTTTAAATTACAAAACTCTTTATCCATGGCATTGTCGTTTTTAAATTTTAAAAATTCGTCATGTTGTAGGTGTTATGGTCTTGTTTTAAGTGTTATGATTTGGCATGTAGAAGAGTTACTTGGAATGGCATGAAAGTGACAATTTGTGGTGTCTTTTTGACATAAAAGATTTGCTAATAGACTGAAGCATGTGTTCCCATCTATCATCTAAACAATCAGAGTACTTTTGTCCTGTTTGGTGCAGCTTAAAATTTTGTTAAAAATTTAAATCAAAGTCAACAATTAATTTTAAATGTAAAATTCATAGGATCCACAATTTTTCAATTACATATTTCATTAACTTTTATCAAAATTTACTAAAAATATAATTCTGTCACACTAATAAAGGGCTTCATTTCGGGACGTTTCGTCATCGATAATGTTATTGTGGCTTTTGAGAGCCTTTATTCGATGAATATGAAATGCAATGGGCGGAAGGGGTTCTTTGCTCTTATGCTAGATATAAATAAGGCCAACGACAAAATAGAATGGAGATTTGCCAATGCTCTTGGAAAAGATGGGTTTCTCTGACACGTGGCGAAGCATGATCTCAAAATGCATGGCCACATCTCACTTTTCTTTCTGCATCAATGGCAATATGGACGAGTTACCCTTCCTAGGGGACTTTGGCATGGGTGCCCACTTTTCTCATATCTCTTTCTGTTTTGTTGAGGCATTATCCCCGATTAATCAAGAATTCTGAGGCTCATGATTCTCTTGTGGATCTGAGATTTGTTCGCAATTGCCCCCAGGTGAGTCACTTATTCTTGGCAGATGACTACTGTTTTCTATGTGCTCAGAAGTCTTGATGACTGATGTATTGTATTATATAATATTTTAATATGAGGAGGCTTCAAACAAACAAAATAATTTTGACAAATATTGTGTTTGTTTAACCCAATGTTGGATGAAATTAAGCGATGTTAAGGGATTAAAATCGATAGTGTTGACCATTAAAAGATGATCAACAAATTTTCCTCACATAGCTATGGTATTCCCCTCCTAAATCCGCTATTATCCTGCTCAATAAGGAGCAAGAAGAGAAATAGCTATTTGGAAAGAATTTTGTTAGGTTTCAATGTTGTAATTGACAATTCTGTAAACAAAAAAAGACTGAATTGTAATTTGTATAAAAAGTCAAGGAGTAATGTGCAAATAGATAAAGTTTAGGTTTTAGGTTTCGGGTTCGAGAATGGCAAAACAAGGAAAATACGGCGCGATTTTTCGCTAGACTGCCGCTAAGAATTGACTCGAGCGTAAAAAACAGAGACCTTCTTGCTCGACTGTCGCTCCTTCTTAGCTTGAGCGACAGTCTGTCGTTCGACTGTTACGGTACCCTCGCTCCAGCGACAGTGTTGTCCGGAAAATTTTTATTTCGAGATTTAAAGGCTTTTTCCGCCGCCCCATTACTTTCCAAATCTACCTATAAATACCAAAACACTTTTGAACGTTTTTTCACAAGGTTGAATATTGAGAGAGCTTCATCCATGACATTCTATTTTGCCTTTCAACCTTCGTCAATTGATATTGTTTTGGTGAGAAAAACATTGTTCACATAATCCAAATACCAAAACTCTCTTACCTCCACACTTGTCAGAGTTCTGAAAATCGAGGGAAGTTGACTGGAGTTCCAGTATGTGAAGAATAAGGTATTCTTCGTGATCCACTAAAGATAGACGATTCTACAAGGCTAGAAGTGCTACAGGGTAGCGGATTCCACAGAGAGCTTTGGTGAATTGTAGCTAAGGATTGGTACAGGGGAGCACGGGATTCTCGGAGAGCTGTAGAAATTGCAGTCATGAGATCAGATAGTACGGGTTGTTTATTCTGATAGACTGTAAGTCATTTGAATCATTTATAGTGATCAACCATGTGTTATTTTTCCTAATTGGGTTTCTCCGTGATCAACCATGTGTTATTTTTTGCTTTATTTATTATTTTAATTATCTGCGGTATTTAAGCATAGGAATAAATTGACGTGATTGAAAAATCATCTAGAGATGATTAATTGGTGACGTGTTGCTAATTAATTAATATTTTAATTTCGTATAATATACATATTCACCCCACTATAGGTATTGGTAGGGTCGAACTACGCATTTTTCAATTGGTATTAGAGCCTTAAATAGATTTTTGACCCTTATTTTATTATTCTAGATGAGCCAGTCACTATCCGTGCCTTCGTTCTTTGACGAAAGCAATTATGCCTACTGAAAAGTTCAAATGAGAGCTTTCCTTAAGGTTTTGGATGAACGTATTTGGATAAGCGTTCAAAATGGGTGGGCTCTATATACAACAACTGTTGCTGGTATAGTCACATCCACTGATATCTCACTGTGGACTAAAACTAGTATGGATGAATGTAATTGGAATAGTAAGTGCCTTCGTGCCCTATTTATGGCTGTGTATGCTGAGGAATTTAGGAGAGTCTCGATGTGTGAAACTACTAAAGAGGTTTGAGATATCTTAGAACCACACACGAGTGAACTAAAACTGTTAAAAATTCAAAATTGCAGATGTTAACCACTAAGTTTGAAAAGAGTAGAATGAAGGATGATAAATTGTTCGATGAATTCTATGCGAAGCTAAATGACATAGTCAACTCTAACTTTAACTTAGGTGAAAAGATCTCCGAGTCCAAAATTGTTAGAAAANAGATGTTAACCACTAAGTTTGAAAAGAGTAGAATGAAGGATGATAAATTGTTCGATGAATTCTATGCGAAGCTAAATGACATAGTCAACTCTAACTTTAACTTAGGTGAAAAGATCTCCGAGTCCAAAATTGTTAGAAAAGTCCTTAGATCCATGCTCGAGAGGTTTAGACCTAAGGTCACTACGATAGAAGAAAGTAATGACTTAGATGCTGTTAAGATTGAAGAACTCGTAGGATCACGTCAAACTTATGAACTTACCATCTCTTAACCAAAAAAAGTTAAATCCATCTCCATGAACACCATTAGAGAAGAGGAGAGCGAGTCCACTCATATTGAGACTTCTAGGGATGACAAAATAGCTTATTTCGTTAAAAAATTCTAGAAGGTGATGAGAAATAGGAGAAAGCCTCGCGAGCTGAAAAGCGAGGTCTCTAATAAACTCTAGAGAGGTAGATGTGAGAAAAATACCTCTATGACTCCCGTTAAAAAATCTCAATCTATTCAATGCCATGAGTGCAAGGGTTATGGTATCATTAGAAGTGAATGTGCTAATCTGAATGAGACATCTGGTGGTGAAGATGAACAAAATTATATGGCCTTCACCTTGATTGCTCAATCGAATCTGATCATGAGATTGAGAAGGGGGAAATGGAGGATGTGAGTGAACAATCTGTAGAAGAGTCTAAGGATGAGACTGACATTCACGAGTCTTATTGTGAATTGTTTGAAGAGAGTTTGAAAAATAAGAAGGTCAATAAAGCCATTTTAGAAAGGTAAATGAGCTTGAACTTGAAAGAGAAAAACTGTTAGGTGACTTTCTGAACTCGACTAAAAAATTAAATGAGTTGAAGTTGGTTAATAAAAACTTGGAAACTAAAGTTAAATCATTAACTAATGATATTGATAAATCCCATGCTCAACTCCAATCTTTTATGAGTGGCTCATAGAAGCTGGATACTCTGCTTGGGATGAATAAGCCTACAGGTAATATTTACGATCTGTGTTATGTTCATAATGGCGATGTCGCTGCTAGTACATCCAGGACCACATTCGTCCCTATCACTAACAAAGGTCGTGAGATTGCTTATCCTAAACCCAAAGAAAAGCATGTCATAGGATCGAGACCTAACAAACAGCATAGGGTCAATTGTCCTACATATCGGCAACAATCACCGAGCAGGTTTGAACCTTGGTTCATTCCCACTTGCCACCATTGTGGTGCACTTGGACATACTGGACCTAAGTGTCGTCAATTTGTGATTAGAAGTAAGAAACATGACTTTTCTAGCAAGGTGAACTTTCTTTCCAATCAAGTTAACCACTTAATTGAGATGATGACTCGATTAACCAAATTAACTTCTACTTCTAAGAATGTTTGGGTTAAGAGAAGCGAACTGGAAGATCGTGAAAATGGTCGTGCTCTTAACGGTTAGGGCATACACATTTTGCCCTGATTCAGTATCTAGGTGCATGCATGTTTAGTCCATTAAATCCATTCATTCCTGTATGTATCCCATTTATTTTGTGTGTTTCTGTTGTTTCTTTTTGTGCATTCATTTGCTTTAAGTATTATTTTTTGAAAAAAAATTGAAAAATGAAAAAAATACAAAAATATATATTTTTCTTTTGAGCTAACGACACATTGTGATGATTTTAAACATATCATGTATGACCAAGTGTGCATTTATCTGTTTTACACTGTTATTTCCATTACTTGGTCCAGTTTAATGTGGAGTATTGAGTATATGTGTCGTCATGTATAATCTGCACAGCACACACTATGTTCTCGTGAGTGAGTCCTGTACGTGTGAGATTTGGAATGGCAGCCACGTGTTGGTAGGGTAACCAACCTCGAACGTGAAATGACCTACATTTAGATGACATTAGCTCGTGATGAGTTTCTTTGCATTGTTTGAAAAAAAAATTGTATACCTAATTGGTTCATCCTATACCTTTGTTTGAAGCCTAGTTGACTCGAGTAATTAAGCTCGAAGGGTTTCTCATAATCTAGTACCTATGGTCATCTGACTTGGGTTAACCGACCTAAAGCTCGTTACATGGATCAATTCAATCGTTTAATAGACAAGAGTCTGCACATAAGATGGTATTCACAAGAAAAAAAATATTATATATATTCTCAAATTCAGGAGAAAAAAAAAAGAAGAAAATTTATCATATAATCGAGCTCGTTTTCAGGTCCTAAAATTTATTCGGGTTTGACTTTCATCAGTAGGGTTTATTCTTACTTAACAGTGATGTTTGCATGTCATTTCTCACAAATTTAAGGTTTGGAGTCATTTTCATGAGAAAATAGTGGTACTCTACACGCATAAGTCATTAATACACTTTACTCAATCTTGAACTTAATTCAGTACGTGTGAAATTCTTTTTGATAATGCTCGACTTGTGATTGCATGCATGATTTTGATTATTGAGGTGTTGGGAGCTTGAATTGCTTAAATTAACGTATTATTTTTGAAAAGAAAAAAAATGTTATTTTTCTTAATTTTTAAAATTTTGGTGCTATTTCTATCAATTGAAATTTCACTAACTTATCACTGGGCCATGCTTGAGTGACAGCAGCAAAAGCTGCCTCGCTCGCTTATCGCTCGAGCGACCGACCGTCTTTTTGAATTTTAACGTTATTTTTTAGGGTTTTTTGCATTTTTTTCTCCATTTTTCTTGTGAATTCTTGCCAAAATTCTTCAACGCACGTTCAATTTGAGGATTACCCACTCCTTAAACATTAAAAGTCATATTTTAGTGGTGCCATTTCATTGAAATATCGGATTTCAAAGGTAATTTTTTAAACTTTTGGTTTTTCACTATTCTTGCAATTTTCTTTGAATTTTTTTCGATGGTTGGTCATTATTGTTTGGGTTTTGAGGTTGCATTACATGACCTATGCATTCACACATAATTTCATCAACTTTTGCACGATTTTGCAATAAAATCTGTATCACTGGACCATGTTTGGCTTGGTTTTGAGCGGTCTTCATACCATTTTTTTTCATGTCACATAGGTTGTTCCTTAAGGATGCATTAGAATTAGTGGGTGACGTGTATTGCGTGTGTGACTTGAAGTTATAGGTGGTTGAGCACATGGTTGTTGGAATTGGGTATTGCTTTCGAAGGGTTATGTATTGAGGATGAATCTTCTTTCCATTTCCTCATAACTCCTGCATTTGGAGCATGCTAATAAGTTCCAACAAAAGTTTAACACACAATATCAAAGAAAATGCTTTGTTCTTCCGAAATCTTCAATTCTCAAGATGGATTAGATAGAGTAGAGAAAAAGGACTCAAAATTTATGGGGAAAAATGGTGCTATTTGTCCCTAATGTATTCCAACAATAGCTAGAGGGTCCTCAACCGTTATAAAAGAGCAAAAGGATCTATAACCTTTCATTGTAGTTGCAAAATCGGTCTCCAATAACAAGAATCATACAAATTTCTGTTTTCTTCATGTGATTCTTTGCATACCAGATGGACTATAAAGCTGCTAAACGCGTTAGAAAAAGATGTTAAAACTTTTCTTCCAAGCAATTTACTCATTGGAAAAATGCATCATCTGCTTCTGAAGCTATTTAACTTTCTGATCCAAGCTTGTGAATAGAGTGCGCTAAGCATGACATGGGTGGAACATGATAAATCCAACTACATAAAAGTCATCTATTCATCTAAGCAAAGGCCAACCAAGTTGAGAAAGGGGAATAGTTTCTCTAAAACCAGGTGCAATTATATTTCCAATTGAGGATGGCAATGCAAAGTAATCTCCACCAGTAACTTTCCTCAAATTACTCCTTCCAAAATGACTGCTACAAGTAACAAGATTATGGTCTCATTCTTGATGTCACTAAACCAGCCAACAAGATGCAAAAAATGCAAAGATAGAATCGTGTGTACTTAGACAACGTGTGTAGCCTCTATAGATTTTAATCTAAATCAAATTCAATAAGTAATTTTAACCACATATTTTATGAGACTCACATCTTTTCAACCCCACATTTTATTTTATTTTTTTATCAAAATCTATTAAAAATCTTATTTTAATCCCATGCATAAAATTATTTCTCCAAAGATACGCTCAGAACAAGCAAACATACAATTGAAATACAGAGAGACACTCTTTTCCCTTCTGAATGTGAAAAGCATGGTGCATTTAATAAATTTCAATAATTTCTCAATCACTTTGGTTGAATTAAAAAGATAGAAACTTGTAATAAGGCATAAAAAATATTTAACATTGTTTGAATCTCGATTAAATTACTGCAAACATTTCTTGCTCGTGAATATCCAATTACTATATAACGCACACAAGTTAATCACGGTCTAATTACAAAAATAGTTACTCATGCTTCCAAACTACAAGAATTGACACAAATCAACTTTCACATGCAAAGAAAATGTCATCATCACCTTACTTTTAGAAGATATAACACAAAACTAAAACAAAATAGTAACACGTTGGAGGAAGGCTGCTAACAAATGAATGTACGTAAATGCAATATTATGTATAGCATTTTAATGCCGTAAAGCCCAAAACTAAAGCAAGAAAAATATAAATACATCAGCATTTATTTGTAAGTGGTTGAGTTCGGTGCATTGTACCCACGTTTGGTTGATTGTTTGGGATTTGGCTTAGTACGTAAGAGTGCCATGATTGTTGGGAGTATACAGTTTGTGGGTATCTGTTTGAGCATTGTGCCTTGTTGTGGCACTGTACAGTGACATCACGCCACCACGTCATGACGTCACGTCACTGCATCATGACATCACATCCTTGTATCTTGACATCACGGAACACGTCATGTTTTCACGTCACCTACGTCTAGGCATTATTGCATGTTGTTATGCATTCATGTTAGGACACGGTTTATCCTCTTTGCGTGCATTCATGCATACTATGCATATCATGGTCTGGTATATCACTTATATCAAGGTTTTAATATTTTGCTTCTATTTATTTCAGATGCCACCTAAGAGAGCCTGCACGACTGCTTCCATTCCTATTGCATCTACTTCTTATAGTAGGACTAGGTTTATTTCTGCTGTCGCCCAAGACACTTCTGGGTCATAGTTTTCCTTACGTCTCATCCTTTTTAAGCGTGAGGTCATCATGTCTGACTTGTCCCCCGACCTCGTCGCTATCCTCACTTTTCGGGGTTGGGAACTTTTATTGGTTGAGTTAGTCCTTCCACCGAGTCTATTAGTTCAGGAGTTTTATGCTAACATCCATGATGTTAGTGGGTCGTCGTTTCGGATTTTTCTTCGGGGTAGGACCGTTAAGACTACTCTGGACGTCATTTTGAGTCTTATTCACATTCTTCGACTCGTCCACCCCTTATTCCCTTATCTTACTCCCGATTCTTTTTCGGCGGACTCCTTAGTCTGTTTGACGGTGTTTAACATACCGTTGGAGGGAGGTCCAAGTGCGATTCGCACTTGTTCTCTTCTGATCGATTGTCATATTCTATTGCGCATCGTGTGCACGAGTCTTTGGCCGATCTCCCATACTTCTTCATTGCCTCTAGAGAAGGCTCGTTTTCTTTATGCCCTTCTGTATAGCGATTCTATCGATTTTCCATCATTTATATGCCAGTAATTTTGAGAGCTTTTCGTGTCACGGAGACGAGGGTAGGGCTGCCTATGCTTGCTTGATCTATAGGTTAATGACAGCCTTAGGAGTCAGTTTTCTCGAGGGGGTTCTGAGATGGGTTTTCCGACTGATTGGCCATACTACTATAGCTCAGAGTAGGTCTTATGCTTCTTCTGAGCCTGTACAGCCCGTTGAACCGACTGTGCCGGTTGATCCTATTGATGACCGGTCTCATCTCGTTTGACCCTTCGAATTTCCCTTCTTTTTCTACTTTTCCTTAGCCCTCCGACATCCCGTCGAATTCTACTTCGGCTCCTCCTCCTACTGAGTCTATACCTTCTACTTCTGCTCCCATGACCCTTCGATCGCTTTTATGGGACAGATGACTGTACTTATCGAGCATCAGGCTAGGATGATGGCGGAGATCACATAGCTGCGTACGATCCTTGATCGACACACTGTCGAGTTCACTACACTTCGAGGTGATGTTGGATATATTCAGTATAGACTTCGTTGGATACGCCGTCATTGGGATGATGATGATGCGTCCAAGGAGAGGACGGATTCAGACGATGCGTCGGTGCTTCATAATTTTAGGCTTACCCCTTGTCTTTTTGTGACGAAAATGGGGAGTAGTATTTTTGTAATTTTGGGGCAGTTATGTATATTTGATAGAGGGATTGAGAGTAGAATATCTAGATGCTTTGTTCTTTATTTGATGTATCTATATTTCGAGTATCTAGATGTAATTAAAACTTTTGAGACATATATAAAATGATTTTTGACTCAAAGGCATGTTATATTTTTAATTTCAATTCTGCTAAATTAAGTTTGATGTTTTAGTAGTATCGATGTGTCTTCTTTGTATGTTGGGTTGCATTGGTACTACGTCTTAATTTAGCATGCATGTTTGAAACAAAAAAATGTTATATGATACTTACATTGCCTAAATTCCTTGAACTGCTTTATTTATATTATTTTCCACACATTTTATACTGGATGTTGAGTTGTCTATTTCAGGAAATAGGTGCTAATTGAAATGAAGAAATTGTTCAAATCAGTTAGTTTTGTCATAGGTTTTTAAGTCTGTAATTTTCTTTTGATTACTACCTTGAGTTTAGTTAGTAGTTTTGTCACAGATTAACAAAAGGGGAACTTGTTAGCTTTAATGTTGTAATTGGCAATTTTATAAACAAAAATGATTGAATTGTAATTTGTATAAAAAGTCAAGGAGTAATGTACAAATAGATAAAGTTTAGGTTTTTAGGTCTAGGGTTCGAGAATGGCAAAAGAAGGAAAATACGGTGTGAGGTTTTGCTAAACTGTCGCTAAGGATTGACTCGAGCGTTAAAAGCAGAGACCCTCTCGCTTGACTGTCGCCCCTCCGCTCGAGCAACAATGTTGTTCGGAAAATTTTTATTTCGCAATTTAAAGGTTCTTTCCCTGGCCAATTACTTGCCTAAACTACCTATAAATACCAAAACAAATTTGAACATTTTTTCACAAGGTTGAACATTGAGAGAGTTTCATTTGTGAGAGATTCATTCTATTTTGTCTTTCAACCTTCATCCATTGATATTGTTTTGGTGAGAAAAACATCGTCCACACAATCCAAATACCAAACTTGTCTTGCCTCCACATCGTCAGAGTTCTGAAGATCGAGGGACGTTGATTGGAGTTCCATTCTGTCAAGAACAATGTGTTCTTCGTGATCCATGAGAGATAGACGATTCCACAAGGCTAGGAGTGCTACAAGGTAGCAGATTCCACGGAGAGCTTTGGTAAGTTGCAGCTAAAGATTGGTGCAGGGGAGCACGGGATCTGCGGAGAGCTGTAGGAATTGCAGTTAGGAGATCAGATAGTACGGGTCATCTAGTTTGATAGATTGTAAGTCGTTTGAATCGTTTATAGTGGATTGTTTGGCAAAGTGCTTGGAGGTGTTCCCAGTTGGGTTTATCCGTGATCATCCGTGTGTTATTTACTGCTTTATTTATTGTTTTAATTATTTGTGGTATTTAAACATATGAATAAATTGATGTGATTGAATAACCATATAGAGATAATTAATTGGTGACATGTTGTTAATTAATTAATATTTTAATTTCGCATAATATACCGATTCACCCCCCTCTAGGTATTGGTTGAGTCTAACTACGTGTTTTCAAATTTCAAATTCAACACGCTCTTCCTCATTTCGAGAACAACTATTTATTAATTTCTATTCAGGTCCGGGGATAAATGGGTCTTTTTAATTAATGAAACGTGACATCATTTGTTTGAATGATTTCTAACTAATTTTGCTATATGCTCACGTTTATTCATAGCTTAATTCTTTCATTTTTCTTTCTCAAGTTCATTGGTTCACATTTTTTAAGTCATATTTGAAGTTTTTGCCAAATGATTGTTTTTAGTTCAATTTAGGTTTTTAGCTTCTTCAAAATACTCGCTTTGGTGAATGTTTAATATATAAAAAATACCCTGCATGACACATATGTCAACCTACTTGCCATGGTAGGATGAAACACGAAGTTGTCCTTTGCATCAAAAGACATGTTTTGAAAGAGGCGAAAGTGTGGAAGCGGAGTTCGCTCTCAGCCGGGGAATGGAGGTTCTTATAAAGTTGGTAGTTCAGGTCATCCTTCCAATGCCATGAGCCTGCTTCATTAGCCAGTGTCACTTTGCTGGGATTAACATTTTATTACTCGAAAAAAAAAATTATGGGATGTTGATTGATAAGCGTGTTTTCGCAAACTTAATGGATGCTTAAATAAGCTTAATATTTATTAAATGGGAGGATTTCTACTAATAATTATGTAATTCTTGCTTTTATAGGTTTAAACTCCAAATGGAAAGAGAATAAGGCAAAAGGAAGAGAAAAATGACCAAAAGCGAACCAAAAAAAAAAAAAAGTGAATTTGGGAACCAAAGTGCACAAGTGCCAAAAGTCGAGGAACTATGGGTGCAATTTTTGAAAGGCGTAATTGAAATGAAATTCAAAATTCAAGTTCCAAAATGGACTAAAAAAAAGTTGAGGGATCTGATGAGCAAATATATGAGGACCGAAGTCCCAAAAAAGGGCAAGGCTCGCACATGCACGCCAGTTTATACGGTTCGCTCACTGTGCGGGGACTAAAGAATCTGCCCATGTTTTGATATTTAGCGAAAAGTTTAGGGACCCTTTTTATAATATCTTGGGAATGTTTTTGGGTTTTGAAAAGGGCAAAAATTAGGTCATTATGTCCATTCTTCATCTATACTTCTTTCTCTCATTTTACATACGCATTTTGGGGATAACAAGGCCAACAACAAGGCACAAATGAGGAGAAGAAAGTCAAGGAAAGTTAAGAGATTTTGGGACGATCAATACCGAGCCACTCTTTCAAGAATCCAACTAAGTGAAGGATTTTAAATTTGTATTGTATTTTACCCTTTCTTCTCTCTAAAAACTTGAAATGTATTTCCAAATCTTCTTTCCTTTTTATCTTATGTATAAAATTAGCTGTTTTCTTTGTGTTGTGATAATTGATGTAGTTTAATCTAATTTTATTAATTTCAATATTTGTTTTTAATATTAAAGAGCTCATATTAATGTGTATTTATTATTGTATTGAATATCTTTCATTTATTTGATCATTAAATGATTATGTTAAGTGATTTAAGCAATGTTTGAGAAAATATTGTGGATTTTAGATCAAATCGTAAATACCTTGTATTCTTGTAGGGTATAGGAATATACCCCTTACCCTAAGTGGTCCATTAAACTATTTTAACAAAAATTGAATGTTATTGGTTGAGTTTTAATCGACATAGA
>CAIGRO010073351.1:0-13975 GCA_903798355.1 Fraxinus baroniana
TTAATTAAATTGATACCTGATTTTTAAATTTTCATACTATTTATCTTACTTTTGAATTGAGGTAAAAAATACACCTTAAATATGAACTTTTCTCTTGGTTTTTTGTTTTTGTTGTTTTTTTTTTTTAAATATAAAGGGGGCTGCCTTCGCAATCAGCTAGAAATTGCAGGCAGCTCGTTTTAAAATTCTTAATTTTAAATTTTTTATGGGCAGGCTCGCTCAGGCTTCAGCTGACGCCCCAAAATGGAGCTCTGCCCGAGCCTTGGCTAGGTATAATCGAGCCCGAACCGCTAAGCTTTTTTACCATCCCTATCTTAAACTAGAATTTTTTTTTTTTTTAAAAGGCTTCTAACAAAATAAAGCACTTCCACAAAATTAGACATGAATATTATATAATTAGAACCACACACATTTACTAGAAAATTTCTCGCCATTAATTGAATCTCAGTGATTTTCTTTAAGCCAAACAGATATGCACATTCAATTACTTGAGCCAAGAAAATAGTATCAATGAAGGGTGGGTATTCCTCAACCCAAGAAATGTCGTTAAAATAAGACGTAGCCTAGGATGCAAGGGCATGAGCCACACGCGTTATGTTCATCATGAAAACTATGGGTAGTCGCCCAGTATATATGTAGCAATTTGTTATTTGATGCATGAGACAATAAAAAACAAACACATTAATGTATCAAATAACAAACTGTCACACATAGTCACACTGTTTGCAATAAAATTGAAACAATATTGTGAATAAGAGCTCCCTTTTGAGCGCAAAAGGGGGCTCTTTCACATATGCAACTGCATTAATTAAGTTGGCAAGGATTGACATGCTTGTGACATAGCAAACTTGAGCCCCTCCCAAGTAGCAACACGATACAATCTTCTAAAATATAAATGGTAAAGAACACAAATTCTAGATCACGTACGTATCAAACAAAAAATATAAAAGAAAACAAGCTGTAAAGCTAAAGCAAATTGGTGAAAAGCCTTTGGAGTTGGAGGAACCAAAGAGTCTATCAAACTTTTAAAAGTTAAATGAAACTTCACTAAAAGAATTACAATTCTGCACTCCATGACTCTATATTTCCATTAGGCTTGTTTGATAGCCTCTATTTTCCTTGGAAGTGGAATTTTTTTTTTCCATTTTCTACCTTTTTAGTTGTTTGATAGGTATAATTTTCTTGGGAATTGGTTTTCCAGTTGGGGTGTTGACATTTTTTTGGAAATTGATGAAAACTTTTTCCTACTATTTTGGTGGGAAAATATTTTCTAGGCTGCTGCTTTTTTTTTTTTTTTTGGCAATAAAAACAAATATCATAACCAATTGTAAAATAAAAAAATTCACATTAATGGACAGTTTCCATGTAAAACAAAGTTAAATGAACACTAAACTTTGATTAAATAAATGATTTTTTGGGAGAAAAAATTCATTTTTTTAAAACTTTTTGGCAATGAAAACAAATTTTATAACCAATTTTGTGGAAAAATTTATCATTTCAATCGACAATTTCCACATAAAACAAAGTCAAACAAATACAAAAATTTAATATTTTCCGGGTGGAAAATTATACCAATCAAACGCACTTAATTAACAATTTTCTGTAAAACAATTTCTAGACAATTACGTTCCCTGTAATTCATTTTCTTTCCATCTATTTTCCACAATTGCAATCAAACGGACCCTTAGTTCCATAAAACAATTGTCAATGGCAGAGTCTAGGGACCTCGTGTCTACCATTAGTCTACTAAGAAAGCAAAAGCTGCAGAAAGAGGATGGAAGATGAGTGAGGAATAAGGGGAGAAATTTCACAAAAGTAGTTGAATGTTCATGGCAGTATAATCTTGAAGTTGATCCAAATTAAAAGTCGAACTATACCTTTAGTCTAAAAGTATGAATCATATGAACTATCTTGTACAAATTCATTTATCAGCATGCACCCGTTTAACCCTCCGATGAGTGTGGCCTGTATGGGTCTTGCGAGTGCGCTTCTTTGGCTTTTTACTGCAAAACTCAAACGAAATAGCATAGCAGCTCATTAGACATTGCAACAATAACTTGATGTTAGAAGGGTTTAGATCCTTTCCAATTCTAAGTGATTCCATCCAGTCTAATCCAATCCAAACAACGACCTTACAATGATGCGGAAGCCAACGAATACTGTGGATTTTACATGGGTCCAATTTTTATAACTGGTGGATGAAACACGATTGGAGAGATCCTTGCCCATTTTAGAAGTTAACGGCGATTGACAACTTGAAAGTTACAGTTTTAAATCAAAAACTAACCGTGCAAGTGTTCTGAAAAGAAAAACCACAGGCAGCGCCATGGAAATGGAGGCCTATGATGATTGAAAGATAAAAAGTTAAAACTAAAACAATCGAAGCCGAAGCAATGCGAGTATCAGTAATTCCGTACTAAAAACAAAAAAACAATAAGATCACGATATATGCCAGACATACCATAAAATAAACCAACTCTTCTGTAGCAAGAGGTTTTGTGAACTCGTAACTATTTAAGGTTTCATGCAAAGTTGCTTGGACCTTCAAAAATGAACATTGTTAGGCACAAGGGAAAATATAAATGAATTGAATAAAACATCCATTTCATAAAGTGCATATAATCTCTCTCTCTCTCTCTCTCTCTCTCTCTCTCTCTCTCACACACACACACACACACACACACACAAGTACTTGTATATATAATAAAACATTGTGAGGCACAAGGGAAAATATAAATGAATTGAATAAAACATCCATTTCATAAAGTGCATATACTCTCTCTCTCTCTCTCTCTCTCTCTCTCTCTCTCTCTCACACACACACACACACACACACACACAAGTACTTGGATATTTAATAATGCAGAGGTATCTCTGGTAAAGATGGATGAATTTGCCAAAACTTATTTTGAAATAGCTAAGGTGTAAAAAATAGTAAAAAGATGCGAACTATTACAGTCAAGTAACTAAAGGTACCAGGCTTATCAGGTGTCAGCTACAAGGATGATCTTCTTCAACCAGGCTCTATCTATAAAAAACTATTACCAGGACCAACATTTTACTCTAAGTTGGAAATGGCTTTAGTTTCTTCCCCTCAATCCTTGTCATTGTTTACAAATATCATTCCAGGTACAAAAAGAAATGAAATTGCTTGAAATTAGGAAACCAAGAGGTTGCATGTTTCCACAATCTTAATGCGACAAACTCCATCTACAGCGGTAATCTAAACATATAAGAAACTATGAACTAGATTCACGAATGCAGTTTACTAGAGGAAGGGGATATAAAGAACAAGAAGCAGGATGAAGAGGGCTGAGTGAGAAATGACAGTAACTGGAAATGGAAAAATAAAAGACGAAACGTCATATAAAGAGATTAATACCTGGGAATGGAATATTCGAACGTTTTTAGCGATTATCTTATAATTACGAAGCACTTTCTTTGAGTACGGCTTCAAGAAGACACGAGCTTTATCAACATGAGGTTTAGCAATCCTTGAAACATGATCAATATGTGGCTTTGTGAACCTCTTAGCTCCCTGTCCAGTTGTCAACCAATGAAGTGGACGCAGGCCATAGAAAGTGAACTACAAAATTATATCACTAACGTAGTTTGGAGTTGTATACCTGGAAGTAGGGATCAATGATATCTTGGATTTTCAAAATATGAGGTTCTAAATTTCCCTTGGTCACTTGATAAAAGTCGAAAATATCCCTCACAAATGCCATAGAGTGTTTTTTGACAGATGGGATCCATTTCTTAAAACAAAGAAAACAACCAATGGAAATTAGTAAACAACCAAAATTGGCACATATTGTCCACCAGAAGTATGAGACACAATAGAGTAATGAGAACACTTTGATTTCAATATTAACATTTTCCAAGACAAGCAAAAGTTGAGGTATCTTGATATGCACTTATAAACAAATAGAATTGATCTCCTATCCTCGGTGGGCACGATAAAAACTTCCCACTCCTGATGTGGCAAAAGAATCTTAATTATGATTTGGGCAAGAGATTAGGAATGTATAAACAGGATAGTAAAGGAGTAATGTTATTCATCCCCAGTGGTGTTACAAATACTATCTAGGTGACTCTAAATGACAGGTTAAATGAAAGGTGAAATTAAATGACTTATTCAATTTTACCTATCATTTAATGTCACATTAACGCTACCTAGACTGTGTTTGTAACCCCAATGGGGATGAATAGCATTACTCATGGTAAAGAGGGCAAATGCCATAATAATCCACATCAACTAGTAGCACATAAACCATACCTATCAGCACAAAACTGGAATACTTTTTCGAGTACAAAACGAAACATTTTGGGGATAACTTACTTTTTTAAACGTCTCAAAGTGAGGCTGAGACCACTTTTCAACTTCTGATAGCTTCTGTAGTGCCTGAATAACGTAATAGTTAGAACATTCTTAGCTACAGAAATAATAGTGCTAAATATACATTATCTTAGCAGGTATTGCATGCAATACATCAACCCAGGCCAAAAAATAGAAAGTGATCAAATGAATAATGACATCATAAGAAAGAAAGAACACCTGTTCAATTGTCAGATCTAAGGCTGGTTTTGCACGCTCTTTCCAATTAGCTACAATAATGGTCTACAAGTTTAAAAGAACCAGTTAAGAATCAAGTTCTCCTATGTAACAATTATCTTGTAATGTATATTACCTTGCAGAAATCAAAATGTGCAGATAACCAAGGCCATAACCTCGCTTGGTGAACCTGGTCGATTTTAGATATAAAATAAAGTCAGTCCATCTACTCTATAACACAAGATTAATCCATGATTAACGGAAACATAAACTGTAAACTTCATGAGTTTTCATTTATTCTACTTTCCATCAACTAGTTTCCTTTTAAGCCCCCGTTTGACACCCATTAATTTCTCTTTCTCATTCTTATTCTCATTCTAATTTTTCATTTCAACCACACATTCTCCTAATAAAATAATATTACACACAAATCAAAAAAATTTCATCATTTTTTCACCACACATTCTTACATCAATCACTATTTCAAAATTTCTATTATTCTCAAAATGGGTTTCAAACCACACATTTCTTACATCTATCACTATTCCAAAAATTCTTTCTACTAAAAATGGGTTTCAAACAGGGGCTAAGTTGTTCCTCTTTCCTGGATCTATTGTTACATAATTTTGTAAAATTGCCCTTAAAATATTTTGGACATAGTTCTTGCAACAACCCACCAGCGACTATCTCCATAGCCAAAATAAGGATAAGGAAAGGAAAAGAGGAAAAATAAACGAGATATTGATTCGAGTGAACGGATTGCTCATATCATTACTGTTTTAAGGTACATGTTTACAAGGTTTCCTTGCGTGTTCAAGATGATGCATTTCTAGGAGAGTAAATTTGAAGAATAACAAAACCTTGTGTTTCAGATGCAAAGATTAATACACACGCATATCAATCTAAGAGTGAAGAAAGTTGTTGCAGAAAGTGACCAGTTAGAGCCAAAGACAAATATACAAAAGATTCGGAATGAAAAGAGTGACAAAACAAAATCACCTCTTTGAATTGTTGGGAAATTGAAGATGCCTCCAATTTAGCTTTCAAAATTTCTTCCTGCAGCCGCCTCAAATGAATAATTTCATGTGGTAAAACAAAGATCATACACTACTTGAAAAGACAAGAAATACAGGAGTATAGGATTTGAAGAACCTCTGCCACTTGGAGCGCACGTTCAGTTTTACGAATCTTGGATCTTTGTTCATCACTTATCCGCCGAAGCTGGCAATAAAGCAATAGATATCAAATACATCTGTTGATGTCAAAAGTATCACAGAGTTAAGTATTCAAAGTTCAAACGTACATTTTCAAGCTTCAAGTTCATCCCCTCAATCTTTTCCTCTGCTACATTTGCTCGTTTTTCCAACTCATCCATTTTCCTGTTTTGTCCTTCTATTTCCTTTTTAAGATTTACAATCTGCAACAAATACAGCATAACAAAAACACAACATTTCAAGAAAAAAAGATAAAAATCATTAATATTAAGAATTTTACCCTGGCCCAGCACTATAAAACAACAACCTGTTTCGCAAGCTTAGAAGCTTGCTCATCAACCTTTCCAGCCAGCACCTTTTCATCTAAAGATCTTGTTTCCTAAGAAAAGAAATTTCATCGAGACTGAATAAACAAGAATTTTCCAATTGGCATGCAAATAGGTCGTTGATCATTAGTTGACTCTTTAACCTTCCAGCCATGGATGCTCAGCGAAGATGAGCATACATATCACTACCAGTAGGATAAATTTTCACCTGAAGCAATTGTACTTCACTCTGCAATGAAGCTAAGCTACTTGTTTTCTCTTCAGCGATTTTCTCCAACTGCTTGATACTATCATCCTTGATTCTCAATTCCCGCAAGTTTCCCTCAATGCTGGTTTCTTCAACCACAAGAAAAATTATAGCAAATAAACAAAAAAATTAACTAAACTGTATTTTAAATTTCAAAGTTAATAATATGGCTCTTAACTAATAGTGATAATTGTGTTTTACACGCTTATGTAGGTTCTTAAACGATGTATCGAGTGAAATTCTACTCACTTTGTGTTGTTTTTGACTTTCATAAATTAAATCCCCAATTTGAAGATAAATAGAGAAAAAAGGAAGTTATTGGGAGCTTAATTGGGATTCGATGAAATTGAAAAGCCACTCGAAAGTTTGGACTTGATTAGAAGCCAATCACAAGTTTTGGGGACCAACTTCAACATTCTCAACACTTTGAGGATTAAATTTGAAGGAAGTTAAAGTTGAAGGACTAAAGAAGACTTGATTTGAAGCTAATCACAATTTTTGGGACCAAATTCAACTTTTGAAGAAGTTTGGGGACCAACTTCAAATTGTCAACGCTTTCGAGGATTAAATTTGAAGGAATAAAGTAGATGAGTTTGAAAGATAGAGGATCAACCAATTGGAAGTGGTAGGACCTGATTTGGATGAATTAAAGTTGAAGAGACCACAAGTGTACAAAAAAAAACCTAGGTTGAAGGAATAAACCTATACGAAAACTGGGAGATGAGCAGGTTTGGACAATGAAGGACTGTGACCATACAATGTTTGATTGCGGTTGCAGTGGGGGCAAAAATTTTACCTATCAAAAAGAAAAAAGTATTGCTATCTTTTGTCGATTTTATCCCGCAAGTAAACTAAAAATAAAGCATAGTAAACTAAAACTAGAAATTAAGGGTAATTTACTGGACATTATGCAGGCCAATAAGCAAAAATCCTCTTTTTCTCCAAAAGAAATGTAAATGATGCCGTCTAATTTGAATATTAATTTCTTCACGGTGATACAGTTCTAACAAAAATCGAACTTAATTTCAGTCAAAATCATCTTAATTTCAAATTTCATAAAAGATAATCATATATAATTAAATACTTATATGCATATAAATAGATAAATAAAGGTACCTAAAAGAGAAACCTTTGACTTGAGTTGCTGGAGTTCGTCATAGAGGGACGCATCTGCAACGTTTTCTTGGGATACGGTGTCGTTTTCGTCTTCGAAAATAGCTGCTATCGAAGGGTCTGCTAATGTAAATTTAGCGAAAATGAAGGGTAATAAAATTGAAAAAAGGAGCAGTTTTACGAACGCCATTAGACCTTGGAGCGAAGAACCCAAGAATTTACAGAAACCATTTATATGCAAAATTTCTACTGAAATTACATTCTTGCCCTACCTTTTGTGTTTCTTCTCTTTTCGATCCAATGGCAAAATTTGTAATTCTGACACCATACTTAAAAAAAAAAAAAAAAAAAAAAAAATGGAAATTTCACGTGAGANGTAATTATATGCACACAACAATTTTTTATATCAGCATCACATTTTAATTACAAGAAAGATTTTCACTATTTGCTCACTTTTGCATTTATGTCTTCGATTTTTTTCTCGTTGCATTGTCATTCTTAACTTTCAATTAATTAATATATTTTATTTCTAATCAAGATTTTCATCCAAATATTCTCCTACATGCATTGAAAAGATAGGAAATATTTTGTTGAAGTTTTGTATTTGTATTAGTTATTTATTTTTATTATTTGAAAATACAAGAGATAAATATGTTTTTTGGCCTCATGACAAACATTTTGGATGAAAATTGTCTATATAGACAAGATGTAAAAATTAATAGAGGATTGATGATTAAATTTTTTTTTTAAAAAAGTTGAGAACTCAAGTGTAAAAACAAGAAAAGTTTAGGGATGTTCATTGTAATTAAAATATAGCGTAGTTAACAAAAATTGTTGTGTGAATATATTTACCCTTTATTTATCGACACTTTTTGTTTTAAAAAAGGGAGGGGACTGATATGGTATGAAGGCCATAGGTCAGGGATTACATGAAAATTTGTCCTTGATCTACAATGAACATCCTTTTCTCGTTGGATTATCCATTGTCGGGGATCTACTCCCATTCTATTTCAATTTCAATTAATATAATGCTTGCAAGGTTTCATCAAGTTTTCAATGGATAAAACTTCAATTTCATCGACGGGCTGAGCCAACGATGGAATGGTCGGGTTCATATTGAAACGAGCCATGAGTCAAAACTTTTTTTCGCTAGCTGGGTTCGTGGTTAGGCCAATGAGCCGGCTCATCTAAAGCTCGTGGGATTGATGCTTTTTTAAAATCTTTTTGACTTATTTTATCTATTTAAATAAAAAAAAATAGCCGACTCGTGTAGGGCTAAGCTGAGTCTTTTATGTGGACACAAACGTGTCTATGATCTACTCAACCAATCCCAGTAAACAATAAAAGGAAAGACATAAAAGAGCGGCTCAAACCCTGTTGCCTTCACTTTTTAGAAGATCGAACTCAAAAATCCCATCTCAAGCAATTCCAGTGGATGCAAATACCACTAGATGAAATTGTCTAGTGAATCTTGAGCGATGAATATGATTAAAAGAAGAAAATACAAAAAACACTAGATTTACGTGATCCAATCAATATAATTGTGTACTTAAGTAAATAGAGCAATTCAAAATAATGGAACCTCACATAGGCATTACATGAAAAGAAGAGAGCCCAATATAGCCAAAGATAAATTGCCAACAAACGTAATACAAATATGGCATGTTTGATATACTAGATTAGACTTTAAAATCTTATCCGATATCTTGTACAGTGTACCAAACATGCATATATATGTAGTATTACTACGCCGGCAATTCATCCTTGGCTTTGCTGCACTCTCCTCTTACTCATGAAATGCATGCAATGCACTAAAATTTTCCCAATCATAGAGCTCTCAACTCTTATCTGTGGAGGAGAAGAGCAGCCTGAGGGAAGGAATATATAGGCAGGAAAAGTAGAGATGTTGAAACGGATAACATCGACTCTTGCAAATGTTTCCGTCAGCTGTGCTGTGGACCCGACGACGGATTTCAAACAGCTGACATTTGTAGTGATTGTTGGCCTATTGCAAGAACCAAGAAGACCAGAATATTTACATGTTTGATGGCAAAATTATATGAATGTTTGGCCCTGTCAGGATTATCAACTTTTCTGAAAAGTTACTTTGGTTCTGCATGTCAGGTATGGGCTCTTCAGCGTGTATTCGAAGCCTCATCTCCACTGAATAATTTAGGGGCATGTTTGATATACAAATTAGGCACATTTAATCCAAAAAGCAAGAATTTAACTACTTTTTCTTCTTTAATACTGTCCGACGACAATTGAGCCATGAACGCCTTGAAAAGGAATACTTTTGAATAAGGCTCGAACGAAAAACTTGTACTTAGCAAGATACAGCCTAGGTTTATGCCGAATTTGCTCATCATGGATATGGTTAGGTACTGGTACGCTCTGATCTTATCAGCAGCCAATACGACTGTGGACTTAACTGCAAATTTAGCAGCAAATTAACGAAAGAAAGAGCGAAAAAACTCGACTGGAACAATATTAATCAACCAAGGATTAATTCAGTGGTCGAGATTTGCACGATAGGTAGTGATGACTCGACACATGCAACTGAAGTGATTTCATACAAGCACTTCTTGGTGTTTTCTCTTAAAGAAAGAACTGTTTGGTATTTAGTTGGTGTTTTGAGTATCCAATACACAGTACTTAGTGGAAACATTATGATTGTTTGTTAATAAAGGCAATACTCATGAAAGAAAAATCTGTTGAAAGTTAGGAAAAGGAAGCACAAGTACACATTACGTCTATAATTTACTAACCACAATCTAATCTACAACCAATTATTTTGTCTTTTCACCAAAATTTTAACTTTATATTTGGCCTACTTAAACTCGTAATCCAAACACAAATTTCGCGATTTCGTGAAGGAAAATATTGAAGTAATGGCTGGTGGAGCAGGCTTAACACACCCTACTACAACCAAAGTCTCCATGGATCATAATTCAGAAGTACTCAGTGGAGGGATTGATGCAAGAAGTTTACTAGTAGCTCCAAAATTACCAAAATCAGCTGATGGAGAATCCGTCCGAAGGCCTCGTGGAAGGCCAGTTGGATCCAAGAACAAGCCCAAGCCACCAATTGTCATCTCCAGGGACAGCGCCAACGCGCTAAAAGCACACGCCATGGAGGTAGCCTCCGGCTGTGATGTGAACCAAAGCTTACTAAACTTCGCGCACAGGAAACAACGTGGCATATGCGTGCTCAGTGCGACTGGCTGTGTAACCAACGTCACCCTATGCCAGCCTTCCTCATCGGGATCAATTGTAACTCTCCATGGAAGATTCGAGATTCTCTCATTGCTCGGATCAATTCTGCCCCCACCGGCCCCACCAGTAGTCACCGGCCTAACAATCTACCTAGCCGGGACTCAAGGACAGGTTGTGGGGGGCAATGTGGTAGGTGCGCTAGTTGCGTCGGGTCCTGTTATCATCATGGCTGCAACATTTATGAATGCTACATTTGATCGTTTGCCTTTAGACGAAGATGAAATGGTTGCTTCGGGAAATCAGAATCAGAAGTATCAAAACAATAGGCAGCGTCACCATATCGATGTCTCAGAGGCATATGGGATTCCACAGAATTTGCTTACTTGTGGAACTTTGCCCTCTGAGGTATATTCGTGGGCACCAGGCCGGGCTCTGTCAAAGTCTTAGTTGAAATATCAAGCTCTGATAAAGAGCTAGGCTGGAATTCTAGAGTATAATTCTGTAGAAACTATGATAAAAATATTTACAACTCATTTTTCCATTTTTATTTTTACTAAAATTACTTGTGAAAGGGATGTGAAGAACAATCGCTCTAATTGTAATGTTTTGTTCATCAATAGCGATGCCAAATAGTTCACATTACACAGCGTATGGGAGACAACTTCGTTGAGACGAGAGTCTTCTTGCGCCAGGAATGTCGTGCTTTCTGACTGGCATTGCTCAATATAAGAAACTATGTAGTATTCAGTGGCAGAGGCAGGACTAGATCGAGTGGGGGCAATCGAATTTTTTCTCCAACAAAAACCATAATAATACTAAACATAAACATAAATAATAAAAAGACTTAAAAAAATTAAAATTTCGGAGGGGGGTAGGGACTTCACCAATTACAAATGTTTCAATCACAAATGGACGGAAAATGATGAGAAATGTAAAGAAAAAGATTGCGTTGGTTCTGTTTAAATCAAGTATTGAATTGGCACATAAAAATAAAATGCATCAATGTACATTATGCAAATATTAGATCATGACAAGAGGATATCTACTGAGAACCCAAAGGAAAATGGAAATGAGCGAATCATTTCTGAACAATCATAACATGTAAGTTTTCATTATATTTTTTCCTATTCCGCCTATCATTATCTGTTATGTTGACTGTTTTCAAATTTCAACTTTTGCTCTATAGTAGTCAAAATAGAATGCCTTCACCTTATGTGGCCTATGTGCTCTTTTATATTCTCTTGTTTGAATATAGAATCTGTTAAGAGTAGTGTAAATTTAGTTAAATGTCTTAACATTGCTAGTACCAGAATGTGTAATCCAATAGTCAACAATGAGAAAAACGAATGTATAATTATGGATAATTCCATATGAATAGAGTATTATACGCATGATTGCATGTGCTGTTTTCTTTTTTGAATTTCTGATAGCACGTAGTCCGTTGATGGTACAAATTGAATTAAACGATTTTATTGATGATATAATTACAATTGAATATCAATATAAATACAATAAACAAATCCTCTCACATAACTATGAATTTCACCTCCTAAATTAATTAGTTTAAATGCTTCAACTAGAGCAAGAGAAGAAATAGCTATTTGAGAGAAAATATTTGAATTGCATGCTTTCTCTTTCAAATTAAAGAGGGAAGGGGCATTTATAGATTTCCCTCCAAGCGTTGGGTTCCGTCATTTATTCTTTATGCCAAGTAGCATCTCTTTGTTAGCTATCTTCTAATCAATTTTGTTATGAATCACACTTTATCCATATGCCCACATGTTTTATATTTATAGCCTATAGTCAACCTGGATATAGGGAACAGTTTGTGATTTTTATGCCAACCTTTTTGCTTCTTAATTCTCCTCGAGCTTTTTTTTTTTGATACCCAGGTATCCCAACTTAGCCAGACTAATTTCCTGGACCACCAGCCATCGGCCCCTCAGTAACTGGCGAAGGTAAACCGCTGGTTATGCCCAAGTTGACCAGGGTTCAAGCACTCCTTATACTCCTGGTCCCAAGGGAGCCTTCCTCCATGGTTATTACATCACCAAGCTGCTCCAACCAATATTGATTATTACATCACTTAACTGCTTCAACCAGGAATCTAACTCCCCACCCTAAGGTTGCAAACCTAGCAATGCCCTTTCTTTGCCAACTTGGATGTGCCACGGGAGGCTCCTCGAGCTTCTTTTTACTTCGTCACATGGTGGATCTTGTGAGGTGTATTTCTTGGTTCAATATAGTCAAAGACCAGCATTTGTTAGACAACCTGAGCAATCAATTAATGCTTGTAGCTCCATCACTTGATTTTTATTACACAAGCTTAGCAAAAGCCCTGCAGAAACAACTATAGAATTAGCCCCCAATCATCGACAACAAAGCTGCCATCTCTATGCAATGCTGCAAATAAGGATGCCCACTTTCCCGTTGCGGAAGCTTGCTCTAAGGATCGTCAAAACGGTGATTTTCGGGTTCAGTTTCACGTTACCTTTCTTTACCAAACAACCAATCTAAATGGCTCCAACCCACAACAAATATATTCATCTCAGTTGCTTCTCAATCTCACCTACAAATAACAATATAATGGTGATAGTTTGTAACAACAAAGGCAAGAAGAAAAAAAAACAATGAATGAAGGCAAGATATGAGACCAAAAATCAAAGGGAAGCCCCACATTTTTTCTTCTCAAGCAGGTTGTCAGTTTTTCTCTTACATACATAGAGTTTCTTTCTTCTTTTCTCACACAAATCACAGACTTTATGGCTAGGGTAAATATATCATAGATATAGGTTAGGTTAGGTTTTAATTTGACCAATTCAAGGCTTAAATGACCCAAGATTCAAAGCCATCTAAGAGGTAATATATATGGGCCGTGAGCAATATTAATTGTTTAAGCTATTTCCAACGGCTCACGCTGTTTTTTGGTAGAGCCTTTAGATTTGGTTGTTGGTAACAATTTAACCCAACGTTTATATCATAGCCCGAGATTCATTGGGTATCAAAACCCAACAAATATTCACCTTGATACCCAATCATCCTGCAAGCAATCAAAAAATACAAAGTTAACGCTCGCATAATAAAGGCAACCAATAAAAGTGGAATCATGAACCTTACCTTGTGTTTCAAACCTGAAACACATACCATAATTGCTCCATGTACTCACCAGGGCTGATGTCAAATAACACCCAAATAGAAGCAGATAATAACGGTAAACAATCTAGAGCAAAAAATCATGCGATAAAAATATAACATATGATAACTTACAGATCTTTTCAAAACACGTTCACACAGAACAACAAATT
>CAIGRO010073353.1:0-11327 GCA_903798355.1 Fraxinus baroniana
CATATTACTCCTTGAACTTTGACAACCTATCAATTTAAGTCATTTTATTCACAAAATTTGCTAATTACAAAATCAACTAAAACCTAACAGTATTATTGATTGAGTTTTAATTTCGGTCAAGAAAACATCTTATTAAAGATCAAGCATTGATTCTATAAATCTCGCTTCAACAAAAGATCAAATACAATAAAACAATAAATCAACACTAAAATCCTACCTTTTCCAATAAGCTTTCGGAGTTTTGAAGTTGGGAAGAGACAACGTGGAGTTCCAGTTATTTGAAAACAAGCTTCGTTCTTGGTGATCAATTGGAAGAGAAAAGTTCAGTGTTCTAAAAAGTGCAGGTACACAATCGAAGATGTTTTTCAGTGATTTATAGGTAGATGGTCAGAGTCTACTACGGTTTAGTTGTTTCTGGACCAACTGTAAGTTATCTTTTCTAGTGAATCTTTTTGGCAAGGTTTACTCTTAAGTTTTTGATCCTTATAAAGAGTTCTTTAAGGGTTTTCATTCGTTACCAAATTTGATGTTGTTTACTTTATTGCTTTTGATCACTATTGCTTGATTGTTTATTATGATTTAATTGGACATTAAACTTAATTATCTAGAAATAAGTGACTTGCTATTTATTATTGATTTATCATTATACACATCCAGTGTAGCTGGGTTAAATGTCGATTATTGTGATTGGTATAAGAGCTTAACTATGATCCGTGACCCAATTTTGTCTAGACATGTCAATCACTTTTCACTTCCCTTTATTTTAACAATAGTAATTATGCTTAGTAATATTTTCCATTACATCTATAACTTTTCCTTCTTTTTCAACTACTCATTCTCCATCAATCTATTATTTCAAAATACATTCTTCTAAAATAATGTGGCTTAAAGACACCCTAAAATGTTAGAATGAGAGCCTTTTTGAAGTCTATAGATGAGCGGATTTGGGTTAGTGTAGAAAAGGGTTGGGCTAACCCATCTACCACCATTGTTGGTACTATTATACCAACTGATATATCGACTTGAACAAATGATGAATTAGTGGAGTGTAACTAGAATAGTAGAGGTATCCATGCCATCTTTATGGCTATTACCCCGAAGCGTTTAAATGGATATCTATGTGTAAGATTGCTAAAGAAGCTTGAAATATTGTAGAAACCACACGAGGGAACTAAAACACTTAAAAACTCCAAACTGCATATGTTGACCACTAGGTTCAAAGTGATTAGAATGAAGGATGATGGATCTTTTGATGATTTCTATGCTAATTTGAAAGACATATTAAATCCTAGTTTCAACCTAGATGAGCAAATCCCCGATGCTAAGATAGTAAGAAAGGTTATGAGATCTTTACTTGAGAAATTTAGACATAATATTACTGCAATTGAAAAAAGCAATGACTTAGACGCTATTAAGATTCAATATCTAGTAGGATCTCTCCAAACATACGAACTTAGCATCTCCCAATCTAGGAAAAGTATGTTTTTAGCCCTAAACTCTATTAAGGGAGAGACTAATGATGACACCCTAAAAGATGAAGAGTGCTAAAGTTTGACTTGAATTCCATTAGGTATTTTTGGATTAGTTGAAGTGGGCCTTGAAAAGGTTAAAATATGGATCAAGAAGTGAGCTAGCGGCATTCTCATTAGTTGTGCACCAAGTTCTCGTTTGAGAGCCAAAAATAGGGATCTAGCGCCTGCTTGACACCAACTCGCCGCTTGAGCGGCGCCTTCGTTGCTCACTTCCCGCCTGGGAGGCGCCTAATTCCCGCTCGTTCCGCGTTTTGATTTTTTTTTTTTTGCTTTTTCCATCTTTAGGACTATTATTAGGGTTTTGACATATACTCTCTATATAATTGGCCCTTCATTACAAGTTTGATAATTTAGAAAATATTGTAAACATAATATCTTTGCATTATTTCTCCGTATTATAATGAATTCTCATTTTCTTTGCCAAATTTATTGTGTTCTTGTTGTGTTGTGATATTTGCTTCATATTGTGACATATAATCTCGTCTTTAATTCATAACAAGTGGTATCAAAGCTTAATGTTTGATTTGTTCGAGGTTTTGTATTGTATTTGGATCGCAACACTATATTTACGTTGTAGTAGGAGAAAATGCAAGCAATGCTCATTGAGATAGAATTTGTCGAGTCTTTATTGGGATTCTATAAGAAGCCCTCAAATTGGTCAATGGAAGAGAAATAATGTAAGGATCGAAAATCCCTATTATAGATTTATCTTCATCGTTCGCATCATAGTCTTCAGAACGTTTTGAAAGAGAAAACTGCAACTGCACTATGGTTGAAGATTAATAAATTATGCGTAACAAAGATTCTAACTAGTAAATTTCATTTGAAGTAGTGTTTACATTCTCATCGTATCACTGAATGTACATTACTTGTAGATCACCTAGCTATTTTTAAAGAGATTATCGCTAATTTTGAAACATTAGAATGAAAAAGATTTGAGGTTGATTTTATTGTATTCGTTACCAGCTTCATGTATGTCGTTTAGAGATACGATAATATATAATTGTGTACTCTTAGCATTGAAGAAGTTTATGATGCTCTATTTTCAAAAGAGAAGATAAAACATCTTGTTGGATCTAATTCTCATGGAATGACCTTGTTCATGATGGTTATGTAATAGGTAGATCGAAGTCTCACTTTAGTAGTCAAATTTGTAACTATTGCTAGAAGAATTGTTGTTATAAGTTTTTGAATAAAGAAAAATTGGTTTCAAATCAAAAGGGAAAACAACCAAGAACTTCAAGTAAAGCCAATATTGTAGAAAATTGTTATAGTGATGGAGCACTTTATTTTATTTTATTTTATTTTTTTTATGGCAACTCTAAACCTGATCTGGATTAGATTCTTGATACAACTTGCACCTTTCACGTGTCCCAATCGGAATTCGTTTTTAACATATGAAATAGTTTTAAAAGGTGTTGTTGTAATTGGTAATAATGCATCTTTTAAGATAGCTCGTATTAGAATGGTCAAAATTAAAATGTTTGATGGGATGGTCAAAACACTCGATGAGGTGAGACATGTTCCAGATTTGAAGAGGAATATTATCTCATTGAGTACTCTTAATTCAAAAGAGTACAAGTATACTGGTGAATGTTGAGTTTTGAAAGTTAGTAAAAGTGCATGTTTTGTGTTGTAAGGACAGAGAAGATCCCATTTTTATGTTTTACAGGGTTTTACTGAATCTTTAGATACCAATAAGCAAAAATTAGATACATTGGTGGATATTTAGTTTGGAACAATACGGTTGGAGTATGATTTAGGGTATATGTTGAAGAAGACATCTCAATTGAGTTCAAAAGTTATGGGTAATGATGCTTTGACACCACCAACAACGGTACCATAGTATTTAATTGCTAGAGACAGACTTAGGAGAGATATTAAGCCTCCACAAAGGTATGTGAAAGCTGATTTAGTTTCTTATGCTTTAAATGTGATTGAAGGTATTGAGTCTAGCAAAGAACCTTCTATAGAAGTATTTTTTTAGTGTTGATTCTATTACGTGGTGTGCTTTTGCCCCGTTCGGTGATTATTGAGTACTTTTGTGATTTTGTTGCTTGTGGTAATGATTCGAGCAACTTTGGTACCCCCGAGGTAATTTTGATAACCAGTGCTTTGATTCAGTTGACATTCACTTATTGAGAGTTTATCATAGTTGGATTTTGTGGAAGAGGTAATTTTGTTCGTTTGAGAATTCATTTTATGTTCTCGCTGAAGAGTTCAATTTTATTTCTTACGACGGAATTCATCTCCATAAGAGTTTTGAAGTCTTGTTCTTTGCGTTGGAATTTATGTCAAGGTGGAGATTTGTTAAAGTTTTACCCAAATTCTATTTGGTATATATGGATTAGTTGAAGTGGGTTTTGAGAGGGTCAAAATATGGACCAAGTAGTGATTTCGCTGTATTTTCGTTAGCTGCATGCCAAGTTCTCACTCGAGCACTCAGAACATGGAATTGACGCCCACTTGTCATCAACTTTCCTCTCGAGTGATTCCTCAACTGCTCATTTCATACCAGGGTGGCGCTCGAGCGGCGATGACATCCGTCCCACGATCCGTTTCTTATTTTGATGCAACTTCTATCTTTAAGACTATTATTATGGTTTTGACATGTATTCTATATATAGTTGACTCTTCATTACTTGTTTGATAAGATAGACAATATTGTAAACACAATATCTTTTTATTCTTTCTCCATATTATGATGAATTCTCCTTTTCCCCGTCAAATTTCTTGTGTTTTTCTTGTGTTGCATTCTTCACTTCATATTGTGCAGTATAATCTCGTCCTTAATTTCTAACAAGTGATATCAGAGCACACATGATTCTTGCTAGTTTTCTAATAAAAAATTTGCCTTCCTTTGTTAGAAAATTTAAGAACTTCCTTAGAAATAAGAAGAGACTTGCTGCTATGTATAAAGGTGACTCTAGTAATTTTGGGAAAGTAAAAGAGAGAAAAATGATACTAGAGATGCTTGGAAGAGGTCTGTGAGGTGTCATGAATGCCATGATTTTGGACATGTTAAATCTAACTGCCTAAGTTATAAGAAAATCCTAGATAAGTCTAATAGCGCCACTCCCACTAATAAGGACTTTAACTTTGATAATCAAATTGACAGCCTAATCTAATTGAGGAAGGGAATTATATAGTATTTGCCTCTGTATTTAAGAGTGAAATCGTAGAGGAGAATGAAAGAAATGAGGACATAGAGAAATCATACTCTTCAAAGGAAGAATCGGAAGATGATAGTGATATATATGAGGCTTTTGATGAATTATATCAGGAGTGCCTTAAGTTGAAAAAGGTGAATCGTTCCGCCTTTAAGAAATTGCATAATTTTGAGTTAGAAAATGAGAGCCTTGTAGTGAAATTTGAGGAGTCTACTAGAAGATTAAATGAGTCAAGGGTTGAAAAAAAGAGTCCTTAGATGTTAAGGTTAAATCTCTTATGAATGATCCCGATAAATCAAACACCCAAGCTCAATATTTTTCTAGTGATTCTAAGAAGAATGACAATATGTTAGGATTAAATAAACCAAATTCACACGTTGCTAAATCTTCTAAAACCAAGTTTGTACCTGCCTCTGTCAAGTCTAATAATGTAGGAGCTTTAAAATAAAAATCTTCTGTGAAACATAGGTTTCCTCAACCTAAAGTTCAAAACCTGAGATTTGGAAATACTCATAGATTCATTCCTACTTGTCACGATTGTGATGAATTATGTCACATTAGACGTAAGTGTTATAAGGCCTTGATTGTGAACAACAAACAAGATCTGGCTATTCATGTTAGATTCTTGACTAATCAAGTAAGTTACTTGACTAAATTGACGACATAATTGACTAAGATTACATCTGTATCTATGAAGATTTGGGTAAAAAAGAGTGGACTCTCTAGTTAAAGTGATATTGTGAATTGTGACGTTCGTGTTCTTCTTAAAGGTAAAAGCACTTATGTTTCTTATTGAGTACGTATTTAGGTGCATGCATCTGCATTGTTCATGAAATCTACACATTCATGCATGCACTCTATTTTTTTTATCTCATTATTTTTTTGATTATTCTTTTCTAAATGAGAAATTTAAAAAAATTTAAAAAGTATAAAAATGAAAAAATTGAAAAAGGAAAAATGATTTCTAATGATTATTACACTTTTAAAGTGATATCATTGGACAAGATATTTTGTGATTAAGTACTAGTAAAATCAACGAATAGTAAATAAAGTTCTCATTAATTTTAATTAGAACTTATTTGGTGTACTTGGTATAGATTTCTTCATAAATTATCTTCATTGCACAAATCAAGCTCTAATGTGTGAGTTATGACCGCATGTGTGAGATTCGGAATGACAGTCATTGTTGTAGTGAGGTGACTTTAAATATGAATTGATCTATGATTAGTTGATCTAAACTCTTGTATATTCCCTAAAAGAAAAATATTATTAAACTTCAAAAGAGTTGACTTATTTGTGAGACATCTTATATTTTTTTTGTAACCTTTATGCTGAGTGATTAAGCGTGGTAGGTTTTAAAACTTGGAATTCCATAGTCATCTAACTTGGGATCCATCAATGAAAAATACAAATTACCAATTCAATTGCTACTAAATTACCGAATGGTTATTAATTATCAGTCTTTAATTTTGACCCTAAATGCGAAATTAATTAATCAAAAGCATCAATTCACTTTTAATTATTTCTAGATGGTTAATCAAACAAGTCAATTTTCTAAGTTTGAATATCGTAGCAATAAATAAATCAATAAATAACAAATACCAATATGATGATGGAGAAACCCCAACTGGTAAAAACTCCGGGATCAAGTCAGTTACCTCCGCTATATACAATGTGACAATTCAATTCCAAACTAGTTCCGCTAGTTGTTGTAAACCTGCAACTCGAAGATCTGCTGCTCACTCCAGACTCACGATCTGCTACCATAGATACTATCTAGCCATCCTGTTAGATCTTTCGATCTACCTCCTGTAGCTTCCACTATCTGCTGTAAATCTCAAACTCACAATCTTCTACACACGTCTTTTTCAAGTGGATACCTAGGAATCACCTATTCTTGTTCTTCTTCCTGCGCTATGTAGTCCAATCTCTCTCAACCTCTAGCAACCTCGGAAGTTCAATTGAGAAAGTACCTTCCTAAGAATGTTTAGGAAGTTGGTATTTTGGATTCTTCAATTTTAAGTTTTCCCAAACAGGTGGTTATATGATCTCAAAGATAAAGGATGAATCATAATGAAAAAATATGTTCTTGGATCTTTGGAGAATAAGATGAGACAATGAAAATAATGAAAACCACCTTAAAATTTCGTCTAATGGCTTTCAAATTTATAGGAGAGAGTAATTGGGTTGAAAGGGCTAGAAAAATCAGTTTTAAAACACAACTTATGGTTTTCCTTTCAAACCTGTTGCTCGAGCGAAATCTCAGCGACAGGCGAGCGACGGCTTCTTGCTCGAGAGAGAGTCGGGCGATAGACGAGCGACGGGAATTCTATTTTTATCGCTCGGTCCAGGCAATAGGCTAGCAAAAATGTGGTGCTGGGTTTCTCCTTTTTTCATACTCGAACCCTAGACCTCATAACTCAATTTATACAAATTGTACCCCTAGGTCCTTTACTTTTAAAACATGTTACAAATTAGTCATTTTGTCCACAAAATCGCTAATACTAAAAACCTAACAATCAACATAAAACTCGTTATAGGGGTCATTTAACAAGGATTATGAAGAAAAGTCTGCATATAAGATTAGAAATAAAATTATTTATGTACACACACATGGGAATAAAGAAAAGTTACAAAATACACAATTTAATATGAGTTTCTTATTTAAAGGTCATAGTAGTACTGTGTTTAACTTTCATAATTTGAGGAATAAACGGATTTCTTTGTATGTCCTTTTTCCCTCATTTAAGATTTTGAGTCTTACTTATAGGAGATTAGTGACACTTTTCACAAGTTGCGTATACAATTTACTCCATATATATTAAAAATGAGTTATGCGGGAAAAGTTAACTATTTATGAATTATACCTTTATAAGTAAGTAAATAATTGTTCATACGATTTAAGCTTTCTAGAATAGATGTTATATTTTAAAATCTATGAAAAATAGTTCTCTAAAAGAAAGAAAAGTTTATTCTCCCATTACATACAATTTATTTTTATTTTTATTTTTATTTTTTATTTTTTGCATATTTGTTACTCATTCAACTCTATGTTAAACATGAATCTGTTACTTGTTTCCCTTTATTATTCATGACAAAAAGGAGAAATAATATTTATTTCATGGGAGTTCTGTAATATATGAGTTAGGGGGAGAAGTTGTTGTGCTAGATATTTAACTTCGGGGAAGTTTTTTTTATTTTTTTTATTTTTTATTTTTTTTTATATAACTTAGGGAGAGTCATTTTTTTTTTTTATTGATTCTTGGATGGAATTTTAATATTGATAATATGTTTAGTGTTTTGTTAATACTAATATTGATATTCTATATTTCAATTAAAAGTTATTGATGCTCGAATGATTCATGCTTTGGTGTTACACATGTTTTACTTGCGTTGTTTTATATGACTTAATTATAAGTTTTAATTATAAGTTTTCTCTTATTTTGTACACATGATATTGTTGGTTTCACTTGTTTTAAGAAAAATAGGTATGATAAGATGTTGAGTTAAAGTTTGAGAATTGAGTATTTGGATTAATAGTGTTAGGTTGTGTTGATTTTAATTTAAAATAAATAATTTTGTCAACTTTGTTAGATATAGATTGTAATGGTTATTCCCGTATTCAAAATCATATTTACTGAGTTGTAATTAAAAACAAAAGAGTTGCGGTTGGTAGTATAGGTCTTGAAAGAGCCAAAGATGAACCAATGAGAAAAATTAACTACAATACAGCTTGTTAACTGCGTAGGAGGCACTTGAGCATTATTTTCAATGAGGTCTCCACTCTCTAGGCGCCACCATGGCGCTCAAGCGATGGATTTATCGCTTGCTAGCCATGAGGGAGTATGCTCGAACAGCGTAATTATATGGTCAAACCTTGTTCACGATTTTAAACAGAATTTGGAGTTCCATTCAACCTCAAACACTACCTATTGTATATCCAAAGGTCCATTCCAAAGTGTTTTGAATCATTATTTCATATTAGATATCATGTTACTAAAAATCAATTACACATTCAAAGATATCTTGATTTAATCACAAGATCAAAGCTTCACATTCCAATTTTCCAAACATCTTATATGACTAGTTGAGCCTTATTTTCAGTCAAACATTCTATTAAAGATCAAACATTGATTCCATAAATCTCTTGCTTCAACCACAAGTTCAAAAAACAAAAGATCAATAGATTAAACACCAAAAATCCTTATGTTCTCCAATAAGCTTTCAGAGTTCTAAAGTTGGGAATCGACAGCTTGGAGTTCTAGTTGTTTCGGAATAAGGCTCGTACTTGGTGATCCACGTGAAGGGAAAATGACTAGAGTTCTGGAAAGTACATGTTGCAAAATCGAAGGAGTTTTTCGATCATTTACAAGTTGGGTGGTCAGAGTCTATTGAGGTTTAGTTTTATCTTAACCAATTGCAAGTTGTCTTTTCTAGTGGATCTTTTTGACAAAGTTCACTCGGAGGTTTTTGATATCAAGGGATTTTCCTTCATTACCAAATATGATGTCATTTACTTTATTGTTTTTGATCAATACTACTTGATTGTTTATTAGGGCTTAATTGGACATTAAATTTAATCTTTTGATATAATAAACAACTTGTTTTCTTTATTGATTCCGCATTATACATCTCTAGGTACAATTGGGTCTAAACATCGATTATTTCACATCTAATTATAACTATTATTTCGACAAAAGCAAATTATATTAAATGAAAAAAAAAACTAAAATCTTAAACATAAACCTTCTAGTTCTATCCAATAATGCTTGTCGCTAATAATTTTAAAAAACGAACGGTTCTCTCACTGTTCTAAATTATAATTTTTCTAGGTCTCATCTTAAAAAATTTGAATGATAATTATTTGTATATTGCAAAACATATATGTGATGATACATTAAAGGTTAAACTTTTAAGATGACTTTGCATATTCTCAAAACTAAACAGATACATGCACTAATTTTTTCACTACTAAAAAACAAGGTTTTAGGCACGGATATTTTCGTGTCTAAAGCCACGATATCCGTTGCTAATACTCTTCATCAACGAAAAGAAAATCCGTTGCTAATTTGAGATTTTACCAACTGAATTTCCATTGGTAATAGTATTTTATTTACCAATGGAATTTCCGTTGGTAAAAGTCTTTTACTTACCAACGGAATTTTCATTGGAAAAACCCTTGTCATTTCTAACAAAAATATCGTTGGTAAAAGTCTTTTGCTGCCAACGGATTTTCCGTTACTAAAAATCTTGTAATTGGCAATGGAATATCCGTTGGTAAAAACATAGTTATAATTAATGGTAAAATAGGTATTACCTACAAAATATCTATCAATAAAAATATTATATTTTACCAACAAAATATCCGTTGCTGAAATTACTTTCCAATTTAGCTTCCTTCAATACCAATTTTATTATTTTCTACTAAAAATCAATACAACCCACTAATTAATAATCATTAATTTCAAAATGCACTAAATAATCAAAATTGTCAAAACACATTAAATATAATCTGTAATATAGTATAAATCATTACACCAAAATTCCAAATTCCAAATATCTTGTCTTACACATCATCATTTCGTGATCCTAAGCTAGAAGGAAATTGAAAATTAGGAATATTTAGTTCTCTAAGCATGCTTCGCACTATTTCTCACATATCGATCTTGTGATTTCTTTCAACTCGTTCAAGATGTACGATGAGATCATCAATCTTTTCGTTGTTCTCATCTATTGTATTTCGTGCAATAGTTAGCTTTGATTTCAAATTATTTACCTCTTCGTCACGTGCAAGTAATGAACTTCTAAGTGAATTAGGTATACCCAGCACATGTGAGGCAGGTTGTCTAGGACAAAACCTATAAACACGACCCTTAGATGGATCGTTGATAGCATCAACCCATGAATCGGGATCGAACTCAAGTTGATCATCCCTAACGGTACCATATTTGGACTCGATTGAAGCATTGTAAGTATCCTATTAAAAATAAATAAATAATTCTTACAAACTATATGAACAAACTATGAAGTACATAAACTCTAATTGTACTTACATGAACTCGCTTAGATTTTTTGTCAACAAAATCACCAAGTCCATGATTCTTTTTGTGAACATGACTGAAAAACTCTAATTGGGACATTGGACGATCCATATCCTTATCCTAAAATACACAACTCATTAATCACAATCAGAAAAAAAATACATGTACTTTAATATACAAAATAGAAATAATATGAAAAAGTACTAATCTCTTCTTAGTAATCACAAAGGAGACTGAACCAGCAGTATGCTTCTTTATTTCACCATCCTGTCCTTGTGCAAGACGATTTTCCTTGGCAATCTTATCATTTGTTTCCATTTCTCGGTATTCCAATAAATTAAAAGACTATCCCAATGCTTTGCCCTTATCCAATGCGGGCCATGTCCTCTCCAATCAATTGATTTATCAGACCGACTTGTACGCTTTGCTGTCTCGTGAGCATCATATCTTTATATCTATCCTTCGCCGTGACCTTCCAGGTGTCATTCACATTGATAGTATTCGCAGTCGGCCATACATATTTATCCTTATATATAAATAAAAAATCAATTTATAGATCTTATAAATGGGTTAATTTCACAAAT
>CAIGRO010073367.1:0-10009 GCA_903798355.1 Fraxinus baroniana
GTTTTGATGGTCGAAAGTTGCCGAAAAATTGCCTCAAACTTATCCAAAAAATTTGAAAATTCAGTGACCGTTTGTGAAAGAAATTTCAAACTTCAGTGACCGTTTCTGAAACTTTGAAACTTCAGTGACCGTTTTGAAATTCTCAGGTAACTTCAGTGACCATTTGTGAAATTAACCCAAAAATCATTTAATTTTAACTTTGACACCTGCAGCTACTTAAGATGAAGCTCTGCATGCACAGAAGTCCTAAGATAGCAAGAGGTTTCTGTATAAACCTCAAAGTCAACACTTGCACCTTGTTTTTTTCTTCTTATGTGTTCATTTTATTGCAAAAGAAAATGAGGATATTTCTACCATACAAACCTCTCATGTTTAAAAAGTTCTACTCGTGCAAAGAATTTCTACTCGTGCAAAGAATTTTCTTTCCTAAAAATTGAAACGATTTAAGGATGTATATAAATCAAGAAGATCAATGTGAATCATCAGAAGATTACTCCCGTAAGAACTATATTTCCAGCTTTTCAGCTCTTCTGCTACTAAAGATATTGAAGTTTGAATAGAGACGGAAAACTGATGAGTAAGTCAGAAAAAGAATCGGTAATAGTCAGCTTTCATCACTTCGATGGTTTCTGGAATTTCATTATGCTAGTCTACAGTTTACTTTTGACTTGTGATGTAAGGAAGAGTGAGATATGCAGTAATAAAATCCATGTTCTGCAACCAAATTTTCAGGACTTTCGACTACTGAACTTTCATCAATTCACTCCACAATCTTCTGTGAAGCTAAGCCACCAGCCTGATATATCTTAATCAATTTCGCTCAGAATATTTCACAGCAAAAAAGCTTCAAGGAAAAATATTGTACGCCATTCTTAGAGCTATCTGACTTATAAGCAGTTCTCAATCACGGTTTTGTGCAACCTTCCAACCAAGCTGCATCAGTTTACAACTATGTCAAGTGAACTTTCTCAGTCACCAAGGCCATGAAAACTTCCAACAAACCAACCTTGTGGTCCAGCTTTTGCCTTCCTCTTATAGGAATCTGATAGTGTAGAGCTTACCCCCAAACTATTTCACTCTCCTTTCATTTTCCTTGGTTATTAAATCATGCAGATATAACCTACTGTTTTACGCCAATATACCTATGTATCACTTTGCCACTACCAAATTATCACCGATCAAGCTCAATATCTAAGCCATAGCAAGCAAAGGACAAGTACATAATTGTGCCCTCCTACTAGCTTGAGCTATTGTCACCGATCTACAAAATCTAGTTTGAAATCAGAAATAATCAATCCTTTGAGTTGTGTGATTGCATTCTTCAGCTGGAGGTCTTGAAATACAATTAAATCACAAATAGTGATGTCACGAATAACAGTATGTACGTATTGCCCAATTAAGTACCTTCCTCGATGTGGTATGTGAATGTGAAGAATATTTGAAACTACTCTGAAATCTCGATCGGTAAGATTTATGTGCAATGCCCTTTTTCTACAAGAGCTTCTCTTTTTTCTTGTGAGGACTGGGATGACCTCACTTTGAAATGCCAGATATGTCCAAAAGGAATTTCATTGTATACAGGCATATAAGGCTAGGTGTTGATTGCAGTCTCTTTCCCAAGTTCAAGCAAACTCCAGAAGATAGTCATGCTGACTCTATTGCATTTATCATTCAATATTTCAATGGGGCCCCTTTGTACACATTTGCAGCTAGGGTCCCTATAGCCATATTAATAGTCAGTATTAGTCCTAACTCCTGGTGGATGTTTTCTTCTTGGATCTTCAATCTACGATCTATTTTTCCACTTTTCATCCTTTAAAATATAAGTTCGACTATGGGTGTGACACGTCCCAGCTTAATGCAAACACAATGATATTTAATGCCACAAAATGGTAAGTTTTCTATAAAAATAGGCCAGAATGTATGGGAAGACTTCCTTTTGTGCTGGAGTGTCCTTGATGTGAAGCAATACTTTGGTTTTTGGAGCGTTAATGAATGAGTAAATCTTTTCCTTTTGAGTAAAAGTCAGCATTGTATTATTGTGAGTTCTTCCTTCACTCGCCCAAACTAATATCTGGGCTAACAAAATCTAAATTTTTCCATCACCTAGGAATAGTAAATACAACATAGGCCCCAAAGAAATAAATAGAAAATACTCCTTAAGCTCATTTCTAGATGAAGTTAGTGTTATGAGGATTTGTTGCAAAGCTGCTGAGGGAATTCTTTACACTTTCTTATGGTTTGGTAGGTCGTATTGGTTGAAATTTTCATTAGTGAAAAATGTTCTGTAACTGACATCGTTTCCATTGAGAATATGGCTTTGTTGTTGTTGTTGTTGTTGTTGTTGTTACATTTAAGAGAGTGAAACTGGCTTCAGACGCTTCTTGTTTCTTGTGAAGGGAAAACACAAGACAGTAGAGTAGACTGGTTGTGAATCTAGTGGAGTGCCAAAATGAACAAAAGTATTGCGATTTATATAACTGAGTTAGTATTATTGATGGAGGACAACTTTTATAATGAGGAACTTGGTGTGAATTTCTATTCACACAAATGCTGTTAAGGATTTAGGTGTTTGTGATTTGCTGCTACACAGCATATTCAAAGCAATGAGTTTCTAGCTATCTTTAGTTTGCTGTTTGAGTTTCTCACATGGCTCAATAACAAGACTGAAGTAAAAAAAATGTGTTTGGGATTCAGTTAGACTTTCTGCTAACACAGATGCATGGATATAGTTTTGTAATCCTCTTTATACTCCTAAAACCCCCAATTGGGATGACAGATTTGTTCTTTTTAGTGTTGTTTGGAAAGAACATTAGTTTACTCGAGAAAAGAAAAGTAAATTAGAATAATAGTTGGTTTTACCCAGATTTACCTTTGTCAACCTGCATGGACATGCTACAAAATTATCTTCCTTCTATTCCTTCTTTAAAAATTAGATCATGTCTGGATGTTAGTTGCTGCATCACAGTGTGCCCTATTACAGTTAGATTTGGATCTCGTGCTTCTTAAGTAATATGGTTGTTTTCACTAATATTATCTGTGATATGTGTTTTCATGTAATGATGTAATTTTGCGAACCCTGCTGTTTGGATTTTGGGATGGTTTACTAGAATCGGAATCATATTTCATGCATGATCAAGACAAGTAGACTAGGAAAAATGTGGAGGGGTGGGAATAAGGAAAAGAATGATACAAAGAACGAGTTGAATCTTATTAACTGTCATCTTTAATTTAAATAACTTCAATGACTAAGTCAAACCCTTAAGTACAGCATTGCAACAGTAATTAAATGATGTTGTCCTAGTTAGCAGTCATGTGGCACCATAAGTAACTTTTTCCCTGCAAAGTCTTATTTTGGATTGATTTGGCGAAGACTGTTTATGCTGTACTTGCAATTAAAACCAATGATTTCTTCTGTTTTGGGTTTTTAAAGCGTTTTAAATATTTAGGTATAGAATATGAACTTAAATACTGGTGATGCTTTGTATTAATGCTGAATATATTTCAGTTTGATATTTTGCTCTTTTTTTGGGAATGCGTAAAATTCTGCTGAGCTCCTAACTTGAACATTAATTAGAGGAGGGAGGGAGGTCAATCTGAAATATATTTTGTCCATCTCGTTTTCTTTGCCGTTAGAATCTTGGTATGTGAACACTACTTCTCCTGGTACTTCAATTGTTATATACTTTGGATAAATTTGTTTTTTTTTTTATCTAGAGATGAACTTTACGTTCTAGTCTACTGATTTAGTTCATATTATAAAGCTTCTCCAGAATTCTCATCCCAACAAGGAGTTGCCGTGATTGAACACCCATGTAGAATAAGACCATTAATCAAATATGCTGTTTGATTTGTACCTGCACCTACTTCAAACTTTTTAGTTCTCTGTCTTTTGTTGGTAAAGCATGTTCTTCCTAGGACTCACGACGACATCACTTGCTATACAGTAAGAAGCCGCGATAACTATTTCTATGGAAGGAAGTTTATTGCATATGACTTGAGTTTAGCAGAATTTTTTTTCTCGTGTTTCTTGTGAAGTCGAAGCACAGTTTGCTTAATGCATGTGATCATGATCTTCATGATATTAATTATAAATGGAAATGATGGAACTTGGGATGTGGTATTGACAATCACTATAAACGTCCTTTTAAGTCACTCACTCACTCTCTCTCTCTCTCTCTCTCATTTTTTGGGGGTGTGGATTAATAAGTCTTTACTAGAATACTTCTAATTTTATTGGTAGGTATGAAAAGAAGTATATGGAGGATGTAAAGCAAAAACAAGCTGAAAAGATTAAAGATTCCGAGTTGAAGGAAATTTCATCAGGTGTAACATATCCTAAAATGGCAGTTGAGGATTCAAACCAGAAAAGCAGTAAAGCGAAGTCATCAGCATCTGAGTAAGACTTGGATGCATTTCTCCTTGGGGACCTTGAAGAGAGTGTGATAGGCCCCCAATCCATTTTACTTATACGCGAAGGAAGAAAACGGGCCACCAATTTGTAAACGGTAATCAGTTGGGAGGAGGGGTAAAATAGTAATAAGGATATGGGGGGAAATTGTGAATAAAAGAGGACGGAGGGAATAAGTTTGTTAGGCAATTTTTCATTCATTCAGTGTAATAAGGTGGAGAGACCAGGCCTCTCGAATAGCCTTGGAATTTGTCATTATTCTTCTACGATCAATCCAGTTCTGTTTTCTGTTCATTTTATAAAAATACACAGTGCATCAACTATCGTTCTAGATCGCATTTCCCAGGCATGTTACTAATTAGTTCCTTTTTCTAGCAGGAGGTCTAACTCAGTGCAGGCTACAGAATTCCAGAATTCCAACAGAAGTTGGCAACAACAGGTGAGGTCCTATCAATTTGGTATCAGAGCACGTTGAGATCTGGGGGAAAACACGACGATTGTTGAGCGGGTAGGGCAGTTGGAATCCAGGTTCGATGGCTTGCAAGAGGAGGTGAGTGTGTTTAGGGCGGGGATCCAGAGGGACATGGTTGGAATAATGGAGAAGCTCGATTCAATTTTGTCGAAGTGGGAGGATCAAGAGAGAGATATGAAGGAAAAGAGAATTTTTCCAACTAACCGGAACCTACGATGAGTTCCGATGCTCCTAACATTACCTAGGAGCTACGAGGGGGCACTGGGGAAAGGGTGTCTCGTGAGGAGTGTGGGAGAAAATCGTCGGTTGGATATGCCTATTTTCAATGAAGAGGCGCCAGATGCGTGGGTTTTGAGGGTCGAAAGATATTTTTCCATCAATCAATTCTCAAATTGGGAGAAGGTCGAGGGCGCCGCAGTTTTCTTTGAGGGAGAAGCATTAGCCTGGTATTAGTGGGAAAATGGGTGGTAGCCATTGACACGTTGGGAAGATCTCAAACTTTTACTATTGTAGAGGTTTAGACCGTCGCGAGAGGGCAGCGTGCTGGAGAAGTTCTTGGCATTGAGACAGGAGGGAACAGTGAGGGATTATCGCCATTGGTTTGAAATCTTAGCTGTACCGTTGCCGGAGCTTCCAGAAGCTATGTTGGAGGGAAATTTTATCAATGGACTGGATCCAATCATATGGGTTGAGGTTAGGATGATGAAGCCTCAAAGGTTGGGCCAAATCATGGAATTGGCCCAAAGAGTTGAAGATAGAAATGAGTCACTCAAACAGGCCCAAGTCATGGGCGGCCCAATTAAAGCTAAAACTCTCAGCCCCAGTTCGTTTTTAACTAGCCCAATGGGGGGCAGCCCAAATTACCTGGGATTATATCAAAGGGGACCTATGCAAAGTCTCCAAATCAACCAACAGAATATGGCCGCTACCACAAGCCCTCGCGACCTGTCTAGGCCCTCCACCTTAGCGAGTTAACGGCCGCTCCGACGGTCAAGGCGATGCCTCCCTTCAAGAGGCTGACCGACACTGAACTTTAGCTTAAACGGGAAAGGGGGTTATGCTATCGTTGTGACGAGAGTCACACCTGGCCACCGTTGTAAGAACAAAGAGTTACATGTATTATTGGTACATGAGGAAGAATTGAAAATATCGGGGGAGGAAGGGGAGCTAGAAGAGGTTCAGCCCGTAGAAGTAACAATGGAATTATCAATTAAGTCAGTAGTAGGGCTGTCTGCGCTGAAAACTATGAAGTTGCGAGGTACAATACGCGAAAAATCAGTTTTAGTTCTAATTGATTGTGGAGCTACCCACAATTTCATTTCAAGTGAGCTGGTCCAAGAGTTGGGGTTGCATGTGACGGGATCCGCCAGTTATGGGGTCCTAATGGGCACAGGGTTATCAGTTAAAAGGGGAGGAATTTGTAGGTGTGTGATAGTTTCGTTGCCAACTATTGAGGTAGTCGACGATTTTTTGCCACTGAAGCTGGGTTGCACTGCTGTGATCTTAGGAATGAAGTGGTTGGAAACTTTGGGAATGATGTAGGTGAACTGGGGAATATTGACCATGCGCTTTAAAATCAGTGGGGAATCCATTGTACTTCAGGAGGATCCCAATTTAGACAGAACACAAGTCTCATTGAAGTCACTGGTTAAGTCATACAAGGATGGGGAGCAGGGAATTTTACTTGAGCTGGGAAGTCTTGGAGTGGAACTGGATGTAAGTATGTCGAAGGTCCACAATTTTATTAAAGAGTTATTGCAAAATCACCAGGAAGTTTTTGAGTGGCCAAACGTATTTCCACCTCCGAGCCAGGGATCATGCAATTCTACTGCAGTCTGGGGCAGCTCCTGTGAATGTACGACCCTATTGGTATCCGTATATCCAGAAAATTGAAATTGAAAACTTGGTTAAAGAAATGCTCGCGGCAAGAATCATACAGCCAAGCTTTAGCCCATTTTCGAGCCCAGTGTTGGTAAAAAAGAAAGACGGTAGCTGAAGATTTTGTGTTGATTACCGTGCACTCAACAAGGTTACGGTGCCTGACCGATTCCCGATACCCGTAATTGATGAACTTTGGATGAACTACATGGGGCTAGAGTATTTTCGAAATTGGATTTGAAGTCGGGCTACGATCAGATTAGGGTTCGACCCGAGGATGTTCACAAGACAGCTTTTCGCACCCACGAAGGACACTATGAGTTCTTAGTCATGCCTTCTGGGTTATCGAACGCCCCAGCCACATTCTAGCATCTAATGAGCGAGGTGTTCCATCCCTACCTACGGAGGTTTATCCTTGTATTCTTTGATGACATCCTGGTTTACAGTCCTACGTTGAAAGACCATCACCATCATCTGGGAGTAGTTCTGAGGGTCTTAAGTGAACACAAACTGTACGCTAATGAAAAGAAATGTTTGTTCGGGCAGGCAGTGGTAGAATATCTCGGCCATGTAATCAGTGAAAGAGGGGTTGCAGCTGACCAATCTAACATCGAAGCCGTGGTTAAGTGGCCCAGTTCGCGCACTCTCAAGGAGCTTCGAGGATTTTTAGGGCTCACCGGGTATTACAGGCGTTTTGTGTGAGGTTATGCCAAGGTTGTCTGGCCCTTAACGGAACTGCTTAAGAAAGATAAATTTCGTTGGGGGAGGGGGGAAAGATACTGAATCAGCCTTTCAAAGTCTCAAGGCTGCCATGACCAGTGTTCCAGTGCTCGTGCTTCCTGATTTCTCTAAACAGTTTGTGGTTGAAACTGATGCTTTTGGCCATGGTTTGGGGGCGATTTTAATGCAGGACAATCATCATGTTGCTTACTTCAGCAGAGTCCTTCTACAGCGTGTCAGGCAGCATTCCGTTTACGAGAGGGAATTAATAGCTGTAGTGTTTGCTGTCCAAAAATGGCATAATTATTTGTTGGGTCGACATTTTGTGGTATGAACGGATCAGCGGAGTTTGAAGTACTTATTTGAGTAGCGTTTAGTTAGTGAAGATAATCAGAAATGGCTCACTAAATTGATGGGTTATCATTTCGACATTCAGTATCGTACCGGGTTGGAAAACAAGGCTGCTGATGCCCTTTCTAGAATGCAGCCAACTCTTAATTGTATTGCTATCACCACTCCTAAAGTTCTTCAGTTGGAGGAGATTAAGAATGAGGTAGCCACTGACGAGGTACTGGGAAAGTTGGTCACGGATTTACAAGGGGGCTTAAATACACAAGCGGGATATACGTTGGTGGACGAGATCCTACGTTATCGTGGGAAGATGGTGTTACCCAGCAACTCGCTTTTTGTGGATCTCATGATGTAGGAATGTCACGACACCAAGATTGGTGGTCACTTCGGATTTCTTAAAACCTACAAGCGGGTCTCCAGGGAAGTTTATTAGCCAAGGATGAAGAGAAGGGTGAGGGATTATGTGGCCAAATGTGTTGTCTGTCAGCAAAATAAATATGTCGCGTTATCCCCGGGGGGACTTTTGCAGCCATTGTCGGTACTTGTGTTTGGGAGGATGTTTCCATGGATTTTATTGAGGGCCTGCCTCGGTCATGGGGAATTGATACCGTCCTAGTCGTGGTGGACTGGTTGAGTAAGTATGGGTATTTCTTCGGGTTGAAACATCCTTTTTACTGCTTCGATCCTGGCCGAGGTGTTTATCTGTGAGGTGGTACGGCAACATGGCATGCCTCATTCCATCATTTCCGACTGAGACGGAATTTTTGTGAGTACCTTTTGGACAGCTCTATTCAAGGCTCAGGGGACCGCCCTGAAACATAGTACCGCCAATCATCCACAAACGGATGGGCAAACGGAGGTCGTAAACAGATGCTTGGAAACGTATTTGCGATGCTTTGCTTCCAGCAGGCCATAAGTGTGGAGTCAATATTTGCATTGGGCTGAATTCTGGTATAATACTTCTTTCCATACTACTACCAAACACACCCCCTTTCAGATTGTGTATGGCTGGGAGCCACCTCCAATTCTTGCCTTAGAAAAAGGGATGATTGTGAGTTCTTCAGTAGAGCAGTTGTTGCAAGAGCGCGATGAGGTCCTTTGTGCACTGAAAGTGAAACTTGCTAAAGCACAGTTGCGTATGAAGGAGATCGCAGATGGCCACCTCTGTGACATCCAATTCGAGGTGGGGGACTTAGTCTATCTCAAGCTCCGTCCTTTTCGCCAGACATCTGTAGCGAAACGCCCATCCCAGAAGCTATCCCCTAGATACTTTGGACCATTTGAAGTGGAGACCAAGGTGGGGCAGGTAGCTTACAAACTGAAACTTCCCCCTGCAGCTGCTATACACCCGGTTTTCCATGTCTTCCAGCTCCACAAGGCCGTTGGTAAATTGCAGTCGGTTTCGTCACTTCCACCTCAGCTATTAGCAACTGGGGAGTTCATTTTGGACCCAGAGTCTATCCTGGGCGTGCGTGCGAATACAAATGGAGACCTTAATGTTTTGATTAAATGGAAGCATTTGCCGGAGTTTGAAGCAACTTGGGAACCTCTTGAGTTGGTCAACCAGCGATTTCCTAGCTTCCACTTTGAGGACAAGGTGGATTTTGGGGCGGCGAGTAATGATAGGCCCCCAATCCGTTTCACTTATACACGAAGGAAGAAAACGGGCCACCAATTTGTAAACGGTAATCAGTTGGGAGGAGGGGTAAAATAGTAATAGGGATATGGGGGGAAATTGTGAATAAAAGAGGGAGGGAGGGAATAAGTTTGTTAGGCAATTTTTAATTCATTCAGTGTAATAGGGTGGAGAGACCAGGCCTCTCGAATAGCCTTGGAATTTGTCATTATTCTTCTACGATCAATCCAATTCTGTTTTCTGTTCATCTTATAAAAATACACAGTGCATCAACTATCGTTCTAGATCGCATTTCCCAGGCAGGTTACTAATCAGTTCCTTTTTCCAGCAGGAGGTCTAACTCAGTGCAGGCTATAGAATTCCAGCAGAAGTTGGCAACAACAGGTGAGGTCCTATCAGAGTGACAACGGTCCAGGTATACTACCGGCTCTCATTAATGTGCATGTCATATGTCTCTGCATATCTTTAGGCCTCTTTTGCTCACATTGTTTTATTACTCTTCCTTTTCCCCCCCTCTTGCCTTTTTTTTTTTTTTTTTTTT
>CAIGRO010073377.1:0-15736 GCA_903798355.1 Fraxinus baroniana
TTTCCATTAAAAACTCCAAGTTCAAACGTAATAGTTATCATTTAAAGTTTTTAATCAACACAAGAAAGGATTTAAGGTCACAGTTTAATAGAAAATAAAGATCAGATATTTCAGAGCTAATAAAATATCACACAACCCTCAGTGTCACACAAAAAACAAGGATGAAATATCAATTCAAAACACCAGACTAACAATACAGTGGAAAAACAACTGTGACTATAAGCAGATTAATAGCCACAATGAAGAACAAAATCAGCAGGGATATTAAATGAACCAATAATCACAATAATGCACCAATTTGCTATATTAATATTCAATAGATTAATATGAGGAGTTCTTCAAATTCCTGAGTGTTAGAATTCACCAAGATTCCGTGAGGTTCAGGACCCAGGTCAAGGCACAATTCGTAAACACGAGAAATTGGAGAAATAACAGAGGAAAAATATGGGAATTTCAATATTCTGAATAAAAAATAGTAGGAAGTAAAGGGGTTAGAAATTTATAACCAAACAGTTCGAAGAGCTTCAACCAAATTCCCAAGAGTTCTACAGAACCTCCGGCTCGAAGCCAAGAATAAAACAAAGCGTTCACTAAGAGCCAGCTAATGATCACCAGAGGGTAACATTCCTCTCAAGAAGTCGCCAACAAAAAATCAAGATTCGTAAAATAGAAACCTAGGGTTTCACGAATTCTAGATCAATCCAAGTGTGTCAATTGAAAATTAGTTTTCTAGAGACAATAACTCGGTCGAAGACTCCTTATGAACTTACAAAGCTCTATTACCACATGTAGAGCAAAATCACAACGAAAGCAAAAAAATAGATTCACCAAGAATACCCAAATACAATAGCACCAAGGGATTGATTATCACATAATGCTCAGAATCAAATCATTGTACCCTTCTGTACAAGAAAACAATCACAAAGACACGAACAGACCCTAAAGAAATTGCCCAACATAGCTACTCAATGGTCCAAGATTACACATCTAATCTATCTCGATAAATTCTCAATTGAAGAATTACAAAGACCACAATCACAAAAATTGATGATTAAAACCAGAAGTTTTAATCTCTACACTAAGTATTGAAAAAAAAAAAGAATCAAGAGAAGAATCAGCACGAAGGGAAAAATGGAAACCAGAAGCTTCTCACACATGAAGCAGAAAACAGAATGAAAAATTAAGGGCTCAAGTAACCATCTATCTTGCATATATACACATCACAAACATCGTAGATCAACCATGAAATCAAGGGTCTAGAGCAGCACATGTGACGATAGATTGGGATGGGTTTGGGCCGATTTCCTTGAGTTATTAGGCAATGTTATTTGGTTGAAATAATTTCTAGCAAGTTGGGCCAAGTAAGTTTCATCATTCCACAAAATGGTTTAGATGCAATTGACAAGAATGGCATCACAAACCATAACAAGCAATCGAGATAAACAATCTATCAGCACCGGGATAACTCTGATGACTCTTCTTCAAGTTCACTGCTAGTTTCTTTCTTTAATCTCTGTTCTTTTTCCCGAAGTTTGTTCAGACCATGAACACTTTTATTTTTATGTTTTTAAATTTAGATTGTATTTATAAAGTAATGAATAGTATTAAAAGTTAAATAAGTATATGGGTAAGTGGAGAGGGAAATAAGAATAATTTAATTTGTGGTCGCCTCGCTCTGTTGCCATGCGTAAATGGAACATGGATGACGCGATCATTACCATCCTCCTTCTACTAAGAATCTTCAGGAATCTAGAAGGGGCTTAAATAGTCCCCATTTACCATCCCCATTTCATTATTTATTTGACTATAATATTTGTTGATGTCAATTTTGATCAACTTAATTGATAATATGAATAAGGTAATCTGCTGGAATAACTAAGAAAGAAGACAATTGTATTTCATTGAAGAGATTCCATAATGTGTATGTAAATTATATTGAGTCTGACCCTTGAGGGGACCATTGTGTATCAATTTATAATCACAACCGCCAACAATTTGGCCGCCCACATCACATCATCTACACTGTCTATCTTTAATGCACGTGTCATTCCATTCTGTTTTCATGAAGGGTAATGCTATTTTGCCCAAGTTGATTGACAAAAGGGGGTGCCCAAATGATGTGGCACCCCCCCTTTTGTCAACCAACTTGGGCATTGTAGCATGATTCTTTGATGAATTTAAGTGGATGAAGAGGTAGGCCTCTCACGTCATCATTACAATTACGGATATCTGTAGTTAACTCATTATTACATATTTATAATTAATCTACGATAAAATGCCTTCGTCAGCCTTACCACATATCTTGTTGAGATAAGTCATGAGAGAGGTGATGACGTCATCTAGTTAAATCAATAATGATGGTGTCTCCGCTGGATTTTGGTTTAAAGATTAAAAATTTTGGTTAAGTATAAAATTTGAAAAGTGACTTTATGTCAACTTTGACCAAATATTCGAATTTGATCTGATAGTCAAATTATAAATATAAATAGAATAACTTGTTTTACTTGTCGTGGTATATTTGAAATTTTAAAATCAATTCTTGATAAATGAGAAATTGTGGCCCAAAGTTGGAAAGAAAAGAGGAAAATTTGATTGAAAATTTGCTTTACTCTATCGCTCGCCTAATGCTCGAGCGATGAGACTGTCGCTTGAGTGATAGGAGAGTGACATGAGAAAAAGGTTTTGTTGAATAGGTGTCACTAGCACTCGAGTGAGATGTCAGAGACGGTAAGATATGCTTTCCTTTCATGAATGTTGTTGAGTTTGGAGTGTGTCACTTCACTCACAACTTCTCTTGTTCTATAAATTGGTCTCCTTGGACGTCCATTATGCATCACATATTATTTGCATTGAGCATTACATCAAAATCTCTTGCAAAAACTCTTCAAAAATCATTTTTTTGTAGAGGGAAAAATTTCGTTCGAGTTCGCTATTGCTTGTGGCTTGAAGTACTTCTACCACAAGTTGTATCCATTGTATCTTGGGAGACTAGTGTCATAATCCATTAGCACCGTTGTGGGGCCATTTGTCTTAAGGAAAAAGTGTTTCTTGAATTTCTCTTCATTCACTTTCTTTCCATCTACTTTCTTTCTTTTATCTTAGTTCACATAGAGTTTAATTACGCTCATTCGAATTAAACTTAAATTATTACTTTGTCATTTAAACAAACAACCATTTCACTATACAATATTACTAACAATCTTAAAACAAAACTTTGTTTGTGGTTGTTGTTTAAGTCACTGCTTTTCATCTTTGGATTTTGCGCGTTGAACTTTTGTTTGTAGTAGAAATAAATATTGTTGAGACTACTTGGAATCAAACAACGAATGGTATGAACCATATTTGACATCTTTATAAACAATTGTATTTACAAACAAATAGAAAATAGTGATGAATAAGTGTGTAGTATTTGACACGAAATATGTAGATAAAAAGTGATTTGATTTTTAGCAAGTATTTATAATCAGTCCCCGATGGCATATCTCGACCCTTTTCGGAGCAAAGAACCTCTAAAAGCTCCTTATTAGGCAGCAGCTGGCCGTGTATGTAGCTGATAGATGCAGGTACGTTTGACGATAGTTATGATAATATTGGACATGATTAATGATGATCGAAACATGCTGATCAAGGGAAGGATGAGTGATGAATTGTGTAAATTGTCTTGTTCATTTCTAACGTAGAAAAAATTATTTATACTACTTTACTAACTACTCGAATCTAGAATTCAATCCATTTGGACAATAACAAGTTTTAAGCTCTTTTGACTACAAAAAAGATGGTTGTTTTGTTGTCGAAGGCGCCACTACAAGAAAATTTTATGGTGTGTTATTTATGAAGAAAAAAATTACGCTGAGGCTTGTAAATCTAGGCTGGTGTAACAATTTACTCTAATTAATTGACTACTGAGGAATAAATTGTATAAATCTTTCTGTGATCTAATGGAAATAGGTTGGTCTCTAGTTGTATCAATTCATTGTTGAATCCCGAGTGCTTTAAGAAATTATGTGATCCTTCAGTTTTTACTCTTGAACTGGTTCGATTGATTCATGAATCACGAATTCGCACGAATAAAAAAAGCTAAGCAACTGTAAATTTTGTTTTTACTCTTTATCTGTGTCTTCTAGACCGGTTAAAACGTTTGAATTGTACTTTCACAACTGGGTATTTGGTCGTGTATTTCCCTAAACAATTTCGTAATAATCTCCCTTTGAAAGAGTAATTATGAATTTTGTAGACCTTCCCTGAGATGAGATGGTAAGGGACAGCAAAATCCGCCACCTCTAGCTAAGGGGTGTTAAATGTGGCAAGCCTAACCGTTCGGTTCGCCTCACTTGAGCTGGCTAGCACAATAATCAACACACTAGCGATCGAGCCAACTCGTGCAACTCAATGAGCAAATCGCACAAGAAATTCATTGCTCGACTCAATAACGGGGTGAGACAAGTCGGCAAGTGGCTCACCCAACTTAATACTCCTGGCGCTAAGGATTTCTTGGAAAATTCAAACAAAATGTCACATCAACCAAACAAGGATAGATAATGTACTTGTAATGGGTTTGAACTACTTCATTTAATAGATTGACCTTTTGGAATTAAACTTTAATTTCCTACTAAATCGAACCTAGTTCTTCGTTTGGGGTGGGTGAAACTAGATTGGGGACTAACATTCGGTCTCTTTGCTTTCAAAAAACAAGGATTATCTTGTAATAACAATATAAAATCCCAATATGAACCTCAACAATTTATGGAAATACACTTGATGTTTGTCCTTGAGTTTCCTCTTGTAGTGTGCATTCGACATGTATCCCTTTAACTCAAGTCTGCCCACTTCCTTACATTCTGGCTTGCTTTCACTGCCTGCAATTTCAAAGAAAAATTAATAGGCAGCAACGAACATCCTTGTGAATGCATGAAGGATAAATATGTCTGCTACACAATATTGAACACGACTAGATAATATAATAAACAAAATTTGAACTTTTCTTTTTTGAACTGTCGAATAATATTCAGTCTGCTTCACTAAACATATATATAAAAGTTTTGTTTCTTCGAAGAAAAAGAAAGTTCTTGCCTCTTTTTCCCAGTCACATCTCATGGTAATGATGGCTAAAATCAATGTTTGCAGTGCAGTTCCTCCAAATATCATTCCAGCCCATACACCCTGATAAGAAAATAAGAAGTTTTATTATCTTACAAGAGGTGAAATAAAATAAAATTAACTTTCACTTGTAAAATAAATGATACATGACAAATGGCCACCCTACATTAAGCCCCTGCTTGATGGCTATTATTTGAAAAAGATAATGTTTCGAATAGTAATTTTTTGAAGAATGTATGGTTAAAAAGTAGGAAAAAAATTTGAGTTTATGTGCATAATATTTTACTGTGTGAATGTATGGTTAAAAATGAATAAAGTATTCAAATAATGACCATCAAACCTAAGAAGCATGGATAATGATAAGTAATTCGGATATGATACGATACAATATGAATACGTTGATATGATTTATTTGAAAAAATTTGGATGCGCTGGTACACGTTATAAAATTCAACATAATTTTATTAATATAATAAAAATTAATCCAGAAACATGGTAATAAAAATAAAATATGATACTAAACCTCTTTCTCTTAATCATTAATTGTCAAAACTTCATTTTCTTCAACATCAACATCAATTTCTTCTTCATTATTAAAAATAACACTCTCAAACTCTGACTCATCTAATGATAGATAGCAACTTCAAGCAATCCAACACTTTCAAGAGTATTAAATGAGTTTCCAGAAATATCCCGTATTCTGGATTCTCCTTTTAAATAGAAATCTAATTTTCTTAATAAAAGGCGCAATTTTTTATGAATGAAAACCAATTATTCAGCTCGTTGTATAGTTATTTTATTCCTTCTCGTATAGTGCACAAAAGAGTACGTACTCCAATTTCTTTTAGCATTAGATAAAGAAGGTTGCATGAGAAGTATCAAAGCAACATTTTGTAGTAAAGGAGCATGTGAACCATGAAGTATTGGATATGTATCGAAAATCATACAAAAATATAAAATAATTTAAAAAATACGTATCGGATACGTATCTAAAATTAAAAAAATAAATAAAATAGATAAAATAATTGAAGAAAAGTATCTGATACGTTGGTATCAGAGAATATCAAAGCTTGAATACGTATCGAATACGATAACGTAACAAGTTTATAAGCATCGTTACTTCTTAGGCAAAAACATAAAAAACTATGTGGAGATCATGTGATCATGTTTGCAAGATAAGTATTTTCCAACACCAAAAAAGAAAAATAAAGAAATACACACTATAATGGCTTGAAAGATTTGTGAATGTTATCAGATAAGTTTCTGTTTAAACGCAAAATGGAAACGATAATATATATGATAAAGTCCTATTCCTATGCAAATGTAAAGGATAATATACATTATGTGAATTTTTACAAGGGTATATTCAAACACAAAATGTAAAGGAGAATATAAATGATGGGTCGAAAGATTTGTGAGTTTTTGGGTAAGGTTCTATTCCAACACAAAAATATAAAGAACATAATATACATGATAGATTGCAGATTTGTGAATTATTAAGTAACAAGGTTCTATTCCTACACAAAATGAAAAGGTTGAAAGATTCATGAATATTTAAAAGATGAGGTTCTCTCCAATACAAAATTGTTAGAATTTATGTTGTATTAGCAATTTTTTAGACAAAAAGATTATTATCAAAGAATAGGATTGCTATAAAAGAGGTGTAAAAGTCAATGAGTTTTTTGATGGGTTGAATATATGAATTAGGAGTATTTGGGTTCGAGTATGGAATAAGGAAAAAGATTCGTCGGATTTACATTAGCTTATCGCGTAGCTGATGCTCAAGCGAAAAAAGCAGAATTATTGTTATCTGCCTATTGCTCGAGCGATACACCTGTCGCTCGCCTGTCACTAGCCTAGAGCTCAAGTTACGATATTATAAGTGAAGCTTTAGTTCTCATTTTTCAAGAGTTTTATATATCTTATACTACTTAAATACCTCATATTATAAATACACAATGTTCATTAAGTTTTTTGCGGTGGTTGATCATTGTTTTACATTCTCATAACATTAATACAAGAATATATCAAGACATTGAGATTAATCCTTTGATTCTTAAGATCAATCAATCATAAGTTGGGGAAAACATCAAAATCAAATAATCCAAAACACCACTTTCTAGATATAATTAGGAATGTAAATTCTGATTAATAGTTTTCACAGATTGCAGAAAATTGAGGAAGTTTGGACCAAACACGTAGGAAGAGTATAAGAACAAGGTGCTCTTGGTAATCCACAAGAGATAAACAATTTCAAAAGATTAGCGTGAGTATGAGTGAAGCACGTTCTAGTGGGTCGAGATTGTAGAAATTAGATCGGTGAGTCTAGTGATTTTTCTATGCTAGATTATATTGTAAGTTCTTATAATCTATAGTGGAAACTACTGGTTTAGCCCCCGAAATTTTTACCCAATTAAGGATTTTCTCCATTATCAATTCTTTATCTTGTTTACATTATTGATTTCATACAAGTCGACAATTTGACATAGGGTAGTTAATTCACGTGAACTGGATCTATATTAATTAATTATTCTGACTTGTTGTAATATTGATCAACGATAATTTTTAATTCCGCATTATTCACCTATTAACCCCCCCCCCCCTCTAGATGATTCTAGGGTCGAACGCGTAACTTTCAAAAATGAATAGGACTATATAATGGGTTGAAAGATTTTTGAATTCTTACAAAATAAGGTTATATTCCAACACAAATCGTAAAGGACAATATACATGATGGGTTGAAATATTTGTGAATTTTTACAATGCTCTATTTCAACACAAAACGAAAAGGACTTGTATACATGATGGGGTTCAAAGATTTGTGAACTTCTAGAATTTTGATTCTATTCCAACACAAATCGAAAGGACAATATACATGGTGAATTAAAAGATTTGTCAAGTTTTACAAGATAAGTTTCTATTCCAACACAAAAACACGAGTAATATACATGATGGGTTGGAAGGTTTGGGAATGTTTACAGGATATATAAGGTTCTATTCTAACACAAAACGAAAAGGAGAATTTAAATGATGAATTGAAAGATTTGTGACACTTCATTTGATTTTAAAATCCTAAGGGATATAGAAAAAGTATAACTAAAAGTTCATAGGATTAATTGTGGATCGAGGACATTATAAATGGTTACCAAAAAAAAAAAACTGCTATAAACCACATACATTAATCGTACTGGTTATGAAAAAATAAATGGAATGTGATTAATAAAAATCACCTCAACTCCTTGGTGAAAAACCCATTCCATGAGAAATCCAAATGGAATTCCAACTATGTAGTAGCATGCTATATTAATGTATGCCACCCTTGCTTGCCATCCTAATCCAACCGCCGCTCCTGCATATGCAAAAATATAATCAATAAAAGATTGGCTAAGCTTAAAATTTTAAGTAAATAAGTAAATTTCGAAATTTACATATTTTTTATCAATTAAAGTTAGAAATAAATAAGTTATTTATTGTGACAGTATAAGAGTTACTTTCAATACAAGCAACTTTTTGTAAAAGTTCGAATAAAGTACATTGTACCAGAAAGAACTGGCTGAACACTGTTGAAAAGAATAGTGAAGGCTAAGAGGGCAGTAAGCTTGTTTACTGCATCAAGAACAGGCTTGCTGGAAGAGAAAATGCTCCCAATTGCATTATGGAAAATAATAATTAATAGACAGAAGAAAATCCCAATGACAATCGATGTTGTAGCAGAGACTATAGCTGCAAATCTAGCTCCTTTTGCATTTCCTGCTCCAAGTTCATTAGCCACCCTTATCCTGAATCAAACGTGTTATAAATTTGTTACATGCATGTAAAAGCACCACATTCCTTGGTCATATTGCATAGTTTATAGGTGCAAAGTGAGTAGGGACACGAATATGTTTTGGTGCTCTGTTTTAAGCCTTGTGCTGAGTCTAGTACAATCTAGTGTTTTCTAGTGCAGGGCATGGCACTACCATGTCAGGTAGTGTCTCTAGGGTCGTTTGAACCAACAACCAAACAATGGCTTTGTTCGAAGTGCACACAACTATGTAGAAGATGCATTTGGGTATATACAAGGAGAAATGGTTTGGGTTTTGACATTCCCAAAAGCCTTTTTTGATCTATACTGGCATACTTCAGAATAAACAGAAAGGACGACAACATCGACATGGATCCTGCGAAACTTATGAGGGCCGCAAGGAGTATGGACCTAATAATTCATAAATGTGGACCACAATGTGAGTGGGTATTTTTGGATAGTATTTCTCGAGTGGAACGGGATAAGTTAGGGGATCAATAGTTTCAACAAAAAATTCAGTCGAAACGGACACTTAAGCTAAATCCGCCTAGATAGCTAGTAAGACTTCGAACTTGGTATAGGCAGGGCCCACCTAAGGGGTAAAGAACTGAACTCTCCGGTATAATAACTGACAGTGATATTAATATATGGTACCTTGTTGATTAAAAATGGAAACAAGAAGCTTAAGTTACTTGACTAAATTCCTTACCCAGTTCCAGCAAAGAAAGCGAGTGGAATCATCATTTCCCACCCATTTACTGCCATGCTGCAAAGTTGAACATTGGTAAGAAAGAAAAATAAGTAAAATATATTTTACCATATTGTTTTAAGTTAATTCAGTACTACATTGACTAGAAATAATTTATTTCGCATTGTCATCTCTTACCAAATTGACAAGGCATCAATTTCGATTTCTGCATTCTTCATATTTCCAGCCATCAATATAAGTATTCTATAATACCAGTTTTCCAAACTGTATAAAACATGGCTACAATTAGATTGACGATTGCCACACCGGATATTCTATTTGAAAAACTAACCAACTTAAAGGATTAGTTTTTCAAAATAAAGTTCAACAAGCATGAAATTTCACTATAATTTAACTCGATAAGAATGGTACTGAAAACTGAAAAGAGAATTAAATTATAGAGATACCAAAGCATAATCCCAGAAGAAACAGATAGCTTTAAGAACTCAGATAGACCAGAAAGTGCTTCAATGGAGAAACCAGTCCATGTAAGAGGACAGCCACCGCAGACCACATAAAGTAACATCCCGACCACCAAAACCCACCACGAAATGTTCAGAGTCACAGCAGTGCCCACCACTCCAAGGCCGAGTCCATACACAAACAACCAGCTAATCGCCAAATGCACGACTAGGGCAAATAAGGAAACCCATGCAATAACAGAATTCTTCAACTGGCATTGCAAAAATCTCTGCAGTGGGAACTGAAAGGCAAAGCTGAAAAGGATAGGGATCATCCATAAGGACACATAACCTGAGAGTTCGGCCACGTTCTGTGGCTGCCCGAGTAGCTTCAAGATTGGAGTAGCAAATATGTAAAAGGGCAAAAGCAATATACAGCATAAGAAGAGGACAATCCAAGAACGTTGCATGTACACTCCTAACATATGGTACCGTTTTGCACCGAATGCTTGTCCACATAAAGTTTCCAATGCACTTGCCATGCCCAACTAATGAAGTTCCGAAAGAAACAAAAAAAAAAAAAAAAAACATGAGGATATTAGAACGATTAATTTAATTCTTGTGTGTAAAGTATATTTGTTTAAGCAGGTGTCAAAGACTAAATTTATAAATAAATAAAAGAGTTTCATCCTGCACAAAGGTCTTGCATTCAAGTTCAGCGACCACTGATTTATGAAAATTATGCAGTACCGTGTCAGACTTTTGGTTATGCACATGAGGAAGAGAAGCCCTACTTGTACCGGTGGGGTGTGACAAACATCTTGACCGACCCCTCACAATAGAGGGGGCCCACATCTTTTTATGAGATTTTTTATTCATGTGGGCCAATCATTATATGAGAGTTTGTCAACTTTTTTGTCAAAAAATTTTGTACAACAAGCTTTTTTCCATGAGGAAGCATGTCGACGTCATAATTACACGTTGCTTAACTGAAACAATTTACAAAATATAGTGACAAAATTCAGAATGAAATTAAGTTGGGTGATCAAAATAAAATTCCCAGTAAAGTTCATTGGTCATTTTTGGTTTTTAGAGCTTAAGTTTCGACGCCACCTATTTATGAATAATGTACTTGTAAAGACGTTTTGATAAAAAAAATATATATATATATATGACCTTGCCTTAAAGTTGAGTCGTCGTGTGATTGATCGACAAATATGATATTACAGTGGGCAAAAGCCGTGGCTTTAAGAATTTCACATTCCCTCTTTTCGGAAGAGAGAACCAAAATAATGCCGTAATCACAATTCACATGCCTCGAGCACTCGAACACACGCATATATATACAGAAAGTTCAAGTGAAGTAGTACCAGAAGGCCAAAAGTAAAACCAGTGATGACGTTATTAACAATTGAGACAGCAGCAAGTTCAGTTTCCCCAAGGTGGCCCGCAAAGGCTTGAGTTATGATATTCATGGAGTACATAGAAATCCTGCTGAAAATTGCAGGCCCAACTATGAACCATAGCTTCTTGGATTCAATCCAAATTATTTGCTTCAAATCTTGTTTTTCTCTTGAACCACCCAATAATGGTGCTTCCATTTCTAGCTGCTGATTCTTGAGCACGGTCCTAAAGTTGATTCTCTTAAAATTGAAAAAAGCTAATTTCCATGGACTGGTGTTCTTGTTTGGAAAGGTTAGGTAGAACTGATAAAAATAAATTTGCAGTTTCTTTGATTTTCTTAAAGACGTGCAATTATTAATATTTATGAAGGAATAATCTTTGTGTACCTAACTATTTACCAAATGATTTACCAAATGGACAAGTGGCTCCCCCCTATTGGAGGGTTGCCAGGTGGGATAATTAGGTACACAGAGATTATTCCTTCATAAATATTAATAACCCTCCAATAGGGAGAGTCACTTGTCCATTTGGTAAATTATTTGGTAAATGGTTAGGGTGATGTAGCATGGTCCATTTATGAATGTGTAATGTGCCCCGGTCCACAAGGGTAGCCTTCATAATTTACAACCACCAACTTACTCTAATTCCAATTACGCTAAATGTACATCTTCTTTTACAACATTTTTTATATTGTGCCATGTGCCGATATATGATTAGACAGTTTTAAAAAATACACTTTTCCACCCAACTTTTTTCGAATTCTCACACAATGTAATTCAAGATGTAACCCATGGAATATGCAGCTAACATAATTCTTCAAGTTCTACTTCTAATGGGAGACTTTGAAAAAAAAAAAAAATTGTAGAATATTGCTATTTGTACACCGATGTTACACCCCACTCATAATAGAGGGGAGTCCACGACTATTAAAGAAATCGTGAACCCTATATTGTGAGGGGGCTATACACTGAAATGTCACATAGCAAAATTCAAAATTATTATGCTTGTTTGGGAGAAATTATAAACTGTTTAAATTTTAAATTGGTAGAAAAGACCGTGAAAAAGTAGGTAGTTGTTGTGGACCGCCCTTCCTCTCAATCCACCTATCATATTGGCAATTGTTTTCCTTGAAATTGAATGGATGAGCTGTTATTGGACTTTTATGCAAGTTCGCAATAATTATTTTCAAGTATTAATTGTAGTTAGATACTAAAGATAATGACATTACATTAAAGTAGTTGTTTTGAAATATTTAGTCCCTAAATCAAAATCAACAATTAATTGTAATCACATATTTTATGAGATCCACAATTTTTCGAACAGATATTTTATCAATTTTTATCAAAATCTGATTTTAATCCTCACCAAACAGAGGCTTAAAGTAATTTGAGAATAAAAACGATGTAATAGTAATTTTGGAATTTTATTTTTTTATTGAGTTATATACGAAAATTTCCCTTCTAAAAACTCTTATTTTCAAGGGAAAAAACCACATGTACATCAGTTAAATAAAATAATTCCATAAATACTATATCTTTGAATATAGTACTAAAAAACTATATAACATTGTTGCCCCTTATCACATAGCTCAGTGGTGCAAAGGATATGAGTGAGGTAGTCTCAGCTGAGCTGACAGTCGTAGTGTGAGAGTTCGATTCATACCTCTAACAATATTTAGAATTGAGTTCTTTGTAGGCACCAGTACAACAGTTCTGTACCCAGGCCCGCTGAGGCACATACTGCGATTTACCTCCTCCACGATACTCTAGGGACGGGACGGTGGGGGGCCCTCAAGGTAACCGAAAATCAAACACAAACCATAACGTAAGCTAATTATAAAAATCATATGATAAAAAGTTCTCGGCACATTGGGGAAGAAATACTGTTGTTGTGTCTTCTTCGTTATCAAGAATTAGATCACAGAATCAATTTTTTCTGTGATATCTTCCAATGGTTGTCAGAATTTGTGATTTTCGTTGGTTTGACATATGATATAATCTGTATATAAGTTGCTGATTTTTAGTCTGATGAATTACACAATCTAAGTGTGTGATTTGTATGTATAATAGCTTCTGATGTGCTGATTCATACGTTCAATTTGTATGTAAAAAATGATCTTCAATGATTTGTTGGGTTTGTCTGTAACATCTAAGATACTGTGTAATTAACGAATTGGCTTGAGTATGAAATTTGTGCAAACTCTCATGTGTTGAAATGATGTATTCTCAATTAAATGAAACATTTTACCTGAATATGCGATAAAACTTTGAATATATAAGAAGGTCACATGCATTCTGGACAATTGTGTAGACTATATAATCTTTATGTTCAAATCATGAACTACATTCATGCGTGGAGTTTTCCTGGAAAAATCAATATTCCATTTAATCGCATCTATGGTATGATTAAGTATTGTAACATCCACAATCAAATGTGATATCCGATAATATGATTGTACAGTGAATTGGATGAAAAACAGAAGTTGAGCAAATATGTCTTGGTTAGCTAGTGAGCGTGTTACTAATTATGGTTAAAGATACATTTGCCAGTTGGTTGCAAGTACGTCGATCTAGTTGAGATAATAAAGATTGAATTAAGGATGATGTTGGATTTTTCGATACCCAATAAATTCCGGGCAATGATGTTAAATAGTGTCGAATTATATTTCATAGGTCTCGGCCGATGAGTGAAATAACTATCAACATAATCATAAATATCCGAGTTGGGCTTTTGTTTTCGGGCTATTGGAAGCAACTTAATTAGTTAATGTTACTCATAGCCACTATAACTATTGGATGATCTTTTTAATGTGCTGGTCCATTACTTTATTTCTTGGCCCAATTGATGATATAATCTAACCTATATATGTGCTCATTTTCTAGTGTTGGAATCGTGTGTGTTTTGTGAATTAAAGAAAAAAACTGTGGTTGCATCGTGTTCTTTGCCTTGCCTTTCTCTCTACCTTTGTGGCATCTTTTACAAACACCACCATCTTATGTTCTTGTGGGTATATTAGAAGTAGCAACCAAAGAGTTATAACATTAGTTGTTGGGTTGGAGAAACTAGTTGATTGTGTTTGAAATTTGATGAGTTTAATCTGAGCTCGGAATCCACAATTGAAGATCTATTCTGCTACAATTGATATCAGAGCCACGTTGGTGGTGGATTTTCGACCAAAAATCGACCAAAAACAACCCAAAATCAAAGCATAAATATGTCCAGGTTTTTTTTCAAATTTTCCCAGATCTGTTTTGCCATTTTTTCGATAAAACCACTGACTGTTGGATGAACCAAGACCAACGATGTGTTTAGCAGACCGAGGTGCACCTGGGTGGGTGCCGCATGATCGGCGGTGTGGCGCGTGGAACTCTGGCAACCGCGCGAGTGGGCGCGTCGGATATCCTCCGTGACGGTCTCTTCAGGCAGAATATTTATAACGTGATTTCTAACGATTTTGTGTTGTTAGTTTTCTGTTTTAGGTTATACAATGAAATCTGAACGATTTTGCCCCTACGCGTTTGTGATTCAATTTTTGTTCGGTTTATTGCTACAGTTGCTGGAGATTTTAGTGCGAATAGTGGTGGTCCAAAAGTGATAAATTCACATCTCTCGTAATTTACGGACTCGATAGGTTTGCTCTGGTAAATTGGCTAATCCCCTTTAAATTTCAATATTAGCGCGACATCGTATGAGGTGATATTAGGATTGGGGTTACCGTAAAGGGGTAACCATTATTTGTGCTTGAAATTTAGGAACTATTTACTCTATTTGAATTGTTGGATTTAACTGCAAGTTGATAATTGCTTCTGTGTTTAATTGCGTGAGAATTTTAATTTTTTGTTAAAATATTTTCGTGTTGCATTGACTATTCCGTTAGAACGCCTATACTTGACCTGTTTAAATATTCCTTTGATCTGAGATCTCGAGTCTCATGAAACCTTGGGAATCTAGAACGATGTATATTGTTGTCTTATGATTACTTTGTGTAACTTATTTGTGCATTTTGGTTGTTCTGTTTTTTAAAATGTCTTCACATTTAGAAATTGAAATTCTCAATTGGAAAGTGGACTTTTCAATTTGGCAAACAAAAAAAAAAAGATAAAGGGGATTTTGGTTCAACAAAAAATCTCAAAGGCCATAAATGGCAAATTTCCTGCAAATTTAACAAAAGCATAAAAAGAAGAATATGATGAATTTGCTTACACTTCAATTATTTTACACCATTCGGCACCGTTTTGAGAAAAGTTGAAAAACTTGATTCTACTAAAGAATTTTGACAAAACTTGGATGACTTATATTTGC
>CAIGRO010073448.1:9695-27339 GCA_903798355.1 Fraxinus baroniana
AGGGGCCTTACCGGCCCCTCACTGTACTCAGGGCCCCACCCAATGTTAAAAAAAAAAAAAAAAATTTGCACCCCACCCGATGTCTCATACCTGGCAGGGGCCCTGTGAAAGGGCCCCTGTACTTGAAGCAGGACCCATGTTATTAAATGCTAAGTTGACATCTAACTTATGGGGTGAAGCTTTATTAAGTGCGTGTCACGTAGTTAATAGAATTCATTCTAAAAGATTTAAGATTTCTCCATATGAATTGTGGAAATGGAGAAAATCGAACATTGATTATTTCAAAATGTGGGGGGGTATATTGCTTATAGTAAGAACGCGGATCATAAAAGGACTAAGTTGAGTCCTAGAGGGATCAAATGCTCTTAGAATATGCCCAAAGTACCAAGGCATATCGTTTATTAAATTTGGAAACCAATGTTATTATCGAATCCCGTGAAGTAGAGTTCTTTGAGTATATGTTATTTTTAGATAATATTTCTCTAAGGGAATCTTAAGTGGAGATTTCTAGCCCTACAAGATCACAAGTAGAAACACCTTTTCGAGAATGTTGAAACAAGTGAACTTTGTAAAAACAAAAGAGCTCAAAAGGAGAAAGTGCTAGGACCGAATGAATTAGACTCTCAACTTATTTCTTTCATTTAGTTGAGAGAAATGAGAAGAGTGTCACAATAACTACTCCGTATGTTTTTCAAGTGGAAATTGATCCTAAAACTTATCAAGAAGCAATATCATCTAGAGATAGCACATTTTTGGAAGGATGTTGTAAATGATGAAATTGATTCAATAATGTCAAACAACACTTGAAAATTAGTCAACTTACCACCTGGATCAAAACTTATATCCAGAAAATGGATATTTAGGAGAGAGTATAATGCAGACAATACTCTCAATACCTTTAAAGTTAGGTTAAACGATATCGACAAAAAGAATGAATTGATTACTTTGACACATATACACAAGTTGCACGAATAACATCAATTAGGATTATATTCGCTTTAGCTTTAAATCTATGATTTGCATATACATCAACCGTATGTTAAAACGGCATTCTTAAGTCGAGATCTCGATGATGAGGTCTATATGGAACAATCAGAACGATTTGTTCTACCTGGAAATGAAAATAAAGTATGCAAGCTAATAAAATCTTTATATGAATTAAAACAAGTATCAAAGAAATGGCACGAAAAGTTTGATTTAGCAATAATGTCTTTTGAATTTCAACATAATAGTGTTGATAAATGCTTATATTTAAAAGTCTGTGATAATCATGTTGTGCTCATTTGTTTATATCTGAATGACAAGTTGATTGCGAACAATCAAATGCAATGTATAAAAGAAACAAAGAGGTTTCTATGTTCCACATTTAAAAAATAAAAGATCCTGGTCAAGTGAATACCATACTAGGTATCAAAGTCACCGAGACTAGTGGGGGTTATATGTTAAACCAATCACATTATGTTAATAATGTGATTAATAAGTTCAAATACCTGAACGTTAAAGAGGCTAATACTTTTTTTCCCCAAGTTTAAAACTTATAAAGAATGAAGGAAGCGCTATAGTACAACTTGAGTATGCAGTGCTATCAGGAGTCTAATGTATGTTGTGTAATGTACAAGACCCGACATAACATTTGTAATTAGTAAATTTAGTTGATTTACTAGTAATCCAAGTAAAGAACACTGGAAGGCTATCAGGAGGGTTCTTGCTTATTTGAAGAAAATCAAGGATATATGTTTCCAATATTCTAATTTTTCGGCAATAATAGTAGAATTTACTGATACTAGTTGGATATCTAGTGTTGGTGAGAATAAATCAACCTCAGGTTGGGTATTTACCCTTGGAGGAGATGCGGTATCTTGGAAATCTAAGAAACAAACATGTATTACTCACCCAACTATGAAATCCAAATTTGTAGCATTGACTAAAATCAGAAAGAAACTGGATGGCTAAGTGATTTAATGTATGAAATTCTTCCATATCTATCTTGTGTGATAGTCAAGCCACTTTAAGTAAAGCATACATTGAAAGTCTAGACATATGAGTCTAAGACATGACTATGTGAGGAAATTAATCAAAGATGGAATAATTTCACTTACTTATGTGAAGTCAAATGAAAATTTGGCCGATCTTTTCACTAAACTGCTCACAAGGGAATTAGTGCGAACAACAATTAGTAGGATATGGTTAAAACTCCGTAATCAAATCCACCAAGATGGCACTAACAAGTATATTTCGGGTTCAAAGGGTAACAACAAGTCATTCGATAAGTGGATAGATTCAACACTTATTTTTCTTTTAAAACCATATCCTAGATTACAATTGCTGGTTGCCACGAATATGAAGGTTGAGTTTCTATAACTCTTAATAAAGTTCAGATCAGTGGATTAAGTATCTCTAGAAGTGACAAAGATACTGCAAGAACTTTACCTATATAAACGTTGAGGTGGTGCCACTTCAATAGAGAGTTGGAGTTTCTCTTTTAAAAGTTTATGAATAGGAGAAGTGTAAGGCCATAAAAGCACTAAACGATATTGTGTGGAACTTGGAACACTTAATACTTGTGTGTATGATCTCACCAGTATCACCATAAAGAATAACGGGTTCAAAGCTTTCACGCTACCAAGGATTTTGATGATTACTTTGTGATATTTATACTAAGGTTGAATTTAAATCGAAATATATTCATACTTTATGCATAACTGCCGTTAAACTAGAGTTTGTACTCATTTTTATTTGAACAAGTGGAGGATTGTTGGATATTGTTCAAATTAACAACGAGAGGTGATTTTGGAAGAGATGGAAATGGTTAAGTATGAGAAAAACAAGAAAAAACAAAACGAGAACAAAAAACAGCAATATCCGAAAAATGGACCGGACATGCACCCGATTTTGTACTAGGCGGTCTCCTAGTACAAAAATTTGTCCATTGAATTTTTGAATTCTAGTGTCGTTTTGAAGGATTTTACACCATTTGGCTTGGTTTTTGTACATTTTTGTGCATGTAGATTGTTATTATATATATATATATATATATATATATGAATGGTTTTCATGATTGAAAATATATTAAAAACATCAAATTCATTCATCACATCCAAAATCAAAGATCAATCCAATTTCTTATATTGTTCTTCAAAGTTCCTTTTTCCAAGTTTTGATTACTTGATTCATACTTGGATTAAGTTTTGTTTACTCCTACAAGCTATTTGCCATTAAAGCCTTCAAGCATTTTCCTCGGTGGCATCAAATATCGTTGGAGGAAAGCGATTCGTAATCGTGTCCAAACCTTCCATTTGAAGATTTCTTGTTGTTGGTTTTGTTTTTGTTTTTCATCAACTTTGTTCAACAGATCCGGCATGAGAACTAGTCGAAGATGCTGGGAGAGAAGACATCGGAGAAGAAGCGTCGGTAGATTCTAGTATTGAACTTGGAGTTTCAATGGTGGGAGTAGAAGATGGAGACGTCTCTGATGGTCTAATGGTCGCTCGTTTGTGTGCTCGCTTATGTGGCAGTGTGTATTTGTGCAAGTGTTGGAAGAAGCAAGTATTTGTGGAATAAAAAAGTTGTAATATTTAAAAGTATGGAGTAATTTTCACTTTGTAAAAATACTTTCCTAACACTTGATCTTTTGAACTTTTAATAGTCTACAATATCATTTCCCTAGTCGCATGGACAATCGTATTATATTTCAAAACATACACCAAATTGTTACCCATATTTCAATATAGTGTCATAACAAAAGAAGATAGATAAACAATGTCAATTCAACCACAAAATAATTACTTTATTAAAACTCGAGATGAATTATGATGAGAGAGAGAAATATATATAAATATACCATGTCTTGTCCTTGTGTATTCATCAATTTCCAACACATCCCATATATTATAAAAATTCATTATTATCTTTTTTTATTTATTTAAAGTTTGCGAATTATGATATGATTATTGCAAACTTTCTCAAAATTTGATGCTTGTGCGAATGTAAACTTAAATGGTGATAGTTATCATTTTTTTCCTACATAATAATAGTTAAGATTCTCGATCCAAATATAATGGGCCCCTTCATCTTATCATAAATAAGTTATATATCTTTGGAAAATGCAATAAGGTAAAAATTAAGGAAAAATTACACAAAATCCTACCTTTAAACTTTTAAATTCAAATATAAGATATAAAATTATTTTTTTTCAAAAATCAGGTGATTTTAATTTAAATATTATATTATAAAATTAAATTAATTATATACCTAACACATGTACTATCCACCCACCACGAGAAACCCTAATCCCTCTCTTCTCCATGTCTCTCCCTTATCTCCTCTAGAGAGCGCCGCCGATAGAACTTCGGGAGTTGAACTGATCGATTGCAACGACAAACCTTCGAGAGTTCTTCAATTGGAATCATCACCCCATTGATAGCCACCCCAGATACTGCATCTGTCAGCTTTCAAAAATCTTGATTTTTCGACTTTCGTAACAGCTGTTGACGGAAGTAAGGAGATGCTCTCCTTTGCCCACTCAAGAGCTTGTAACCCGTAAGCTCGAACAAGAGCTAACAGAACATATGTTACCTGCAGGGCAAAAGATAAAGTTTCCAAAAAAGAGATCCAGTTATCTATGTCGACTCTGGACAAATCATAATCAAGGGGTGGAAGTCGTTGTTATCGTTTCTAGTCGAGAACTTGGAAGTGCTTCGGTCAGAGCAGCAACAAGATGTCAGGAGATAATGGCCCCTCTTGGGATAATTATGATGTCCCTGATAGATAGGTAACCCTTCCCTTGACTAGAGTTTGCGAGATCTGACACATCAGATAGGAAATTCAATATAGACTTGGAGGCCTTCTTGTAGAGGATCGATAATAGCTTCGGTTATGTTCCAAATCTGCTGATTATTTATCAGAAAGAAATTTTTTTAGTGGGGTTGGTGGTTGCGGTGTGATGGAGATGGTGGTGCTTATGTTGGCGGTAGTGGTGGTTTGGTGTTGTTGGTGGGTTTTGGATGGTCTGGCTGCAGTGGCGGTAGATCGGTTGCGACGGTGAGGATGGTAGTGGTAGGGTCTTCTGGGTTGATTTATGATCAAATATTGGTGGAAGATCGGGATGGGGTGAGGTGTTTGGTGTATGTGACTGACATTTTGGTTTATTGTGACTTATTATTGACCTGTGACCTCAAACTATTGTGGTGCATTTCTGTAGTGTTGGTGGTGGTGGTGTTGGTGTTGGCGGCAGAGACGACGGTGGCATTGTGTTGGTGGTGGTTACAAATGATTTGTTGATTGTGACCAATAAATGGGTTGGTGTGTGACCTACAAATTTATTAATTTGTGACCAATAAAAGTAATCTGTGACCTATAATTTGATATTTTGTGACCATAAAATAAGTTGTGCGACTTATAAATTTTGTGATTTGTGACCGATAAATAAATTGTGACTTTAAAAATTTTAATTTGTGACTGATAAATGAACCGTGACCTATAATTTTTTTGAATTGTGACCTTAAAATTTTTAAATTGTGACCAAATTGTATAGATCTGTGACATTTATATATTTATTAATAAAATATATAATTAATTAATTAATTCATAAATAAATTTTAATGATTTTTAAAATTTAAAACATCTTTCCTTAATTTTGAAATGGTGATACTTAAGAGCTTGTTTGGTAACAATTAAAATCCAATTAAAATTGAAAATATGGCTGTTATTGAGTCCACCCGTTTAATAAAAGTAACGGTTAGTTTTTCAATTTTAATTCGATTTTAATCTCTATCAAACAGGCTATTAAAAACTTGATTTATGTATTGTTCCCAAAAATTAATCTCAAAATAAGAGCATATTTGGTAGAGATTAAAATCGGATTAAAATTGACAAATTAATCGTTATTGTTGACTTTTATTAGACGGGTGAGACCTAATAACGATCATATTTTCAATTTTAATTGGATTTTAATTGTTACCAAACAGGCTTTAAGTATGGTGATTCTACTGCATGCAAGAAAAGTCTGGTTCTTGACACAATCTAATAATGGATCTATCTGGCTACTGAGGTTTTGTGGGGTCCATTTATTTTGGTGACTGGCCCAGCCCATCTTAGAAAAGGCCCAACACAGCCTGTATCGTCTAATAGGCCTTGCTACCCATACCCAACATAAGCATTTAAAGGCTGGATAATGTGAGAATTCTAGTATGCTTGATAAAACTTTTTCAAGATTATAAACAACTTTTATCTATCCGTACATTTTGTAGAATTCGTAATTTCACTCACACATTTAGTAAAATACATAGCCCATGTTTGGTCTGAATTAAAATTCGATTTTAATTCAAGTCAAAGTCAAACAATTAATATTAACCACGTCTTTCATGGGTCCCACAACTTTTCAATCACGCATCTTAAAAATTTCTATTACAATCTATTAAAAAATCTAATTTTAATCTACACCAAACACCCTCACAATTTATAATCTACAAAATATATATATATATATATCCTCCTTTACCTTAAAAGAGTGGATCCTCATTTAACTGTTCATTTGAATCCTCCTTTTCACACTACTGTAGCTAACTGGTATTGCACTGTTCATCCCAGACAAATTAAATGGTTATCCTCCAGCCACAATTGTTGACTAAATGGGTATATGTTTCCAGCCACAATTGTTGACTAAATGGGAAATGAGGCGGTGGTAATTGTAAGAGTAAAACAAATACAAATACACATATACATACAAATATCTTTTCTCTTCTGGTGTCATACAAAAATTTAAATTGAAAGAAAGTGAGGCGGTGGCGGTAAGAATAAAATAAATCTTTCATTTCTCNAGTACTCTAATTATTGTTTCCTATATATTTTAGGGTCTGTTTGATATAACTTTTGAATAGTTAAAATGAGTTTTTGAAATTTAAAAGTTGCTTTTGAACTCGTTTGATTAATTTTATGAAAATACATTTTTATTAGTTAGAAGAACATTTAGAAGAAATTGATCCAAAGACTTCCTCTAAAAATATTTCCGAATTAGAAAACTCTTTTGAAAATTAGTTTTCAAACAAAAATTAAGGCAACTTCCTCCAAATACTCTTTTATAGGAAGCAAAATCAAAAGCAAACGTCATGTCAAACGAACTTTTAATCTCTTCCATCGACAAGTAAGAACGAAATTCAAAGTTCACATTGTAGTTTAACCAAAAATTTCTTGTGATTATAGTAATACCTGAATGACTTTGTTGACTCAATGATTACATGACTCAAATTCTCTCATTTGAGATTGCTTAGTCATGCTACTTTGATTCTTTCGATCAAATCAAACGTGTAAGATAAACATAAAATGCTATGGTAAAAAATAGCTTATGAATCGATTTTATTGTTAAAAAAACATTGCGTACTTCAAGTAATCCATGTTAGAAACTAGTTATGATAAACCATTGAATGTAACATGGACTGCCCGTGAAAATCCAATCCAATAATACAAAGATATAGTTGAATATATCAACAAAATCTTCTAGGATTCAAAGAAATGAAATTTGGTCAACTATTGTCATCAATGCAAAGTGTACAACTATATGACAAAATGTCTATAACGATTTTGTTAATGAACTAATAAATTGGAAACTCTCCGTGCGCTTTTCCCTTTTTTCACATGGATTATGTTAGGTGTACCAAAATTTTTACATAATCTTTTACCTAATGGACAAATGGAGGCTCCCTATTGGGGGGCGCCAGTAATTATATTCACATATTTCATAAGGCCTACAATATTTAATATTTATCAAATTTTCAATAGTACAATTTATCAACTTATAGGAAAAATTACCAAAAAACTGATTTTTTTTGGCAAAATTAGTTTATACGAGAATAGTACAATTAGTTTTGGGCAAAATTAATTTATAAAAATCATGAATGAATATTAGTTAAAAAACTCGGATGGATTTCGATTCAGTCACTCGGGACCAAGTCCAAGTTTATTTATAATGGTTTGCATGCAAATAAAGTGTCAAAAGAGAATAATGATTTTTTTTTGTTCGATTAAAGAAATTTTGATTCAATCATATCTCATCATATTATGGTTGTGTTCGGTAAATATTAAAATCGGATTAAAATTAAAAAATTAGTCATTATTATTGACTTTTATTAGATGAGTGAAATCAAATAACGAATATATTTTCAATTTTAATTGAATTTTAACCACGATCCAATATGCTCGTTAGGTAAATTTGTTGGGCCTATAAAGCAAATGTTATTATATTATTGTACAGGTAAACAAAAAGATGTACGTGTCATTAAAGTAGACCGCCAGCCAGTAAATACCGGTTCCACCGGATCATTTGCCTAATATATTGACCTTTCTGGGGTTTTCTCTTCATGATATTATCGCAATCCCCTTCTCTCTCTCTCTCTCTCTCTAACCTAACCTGTACATGTATTCAGCTCAGCACGCCGAAATTACCTTCGTCTCCCTGACTCCCTCCATTAGGTAAAACCTCTCTCCCTCTCTCTGTGGATCGACGTGTTTGAGGTGATTTTGTATGCACTCATGAATCAGAAATTAGGTTTATTTTCCCTGGCAAGAAGTTTCTTTTGATTGATTGTATGTNCTCCATTAGGTAAAACCTCTCTCCCTCTCTCTGTGGATCGACGTGTTTGAGGTGATTTTGTATGCACTCATGAATCAGAAATTAGGTTTATTTTCCCTGGCAAGAAGTTTCTTTTGATTGATTGTATGTGTCGTTTTTATATCTTTTTAGGAATTTTAACTTTGAATTGGGAAATTGATTGTCATCTATGTGTGAACATTTGTGTGCATAATTGTACAGGCAGTCGTAGATTTTTAAGCTGATTGATTGTTTGAATAGATTCGTACTCGGTCATGAATCAGAAGTTTGGCTTATCGACTGTCAAATAATAAAAATAAAAATTAGGGCTTATCGACTATTTATGTCTATGTAATTTATACATGTTTATGTGATTCGATTGTTCAAATAGTTTTTTAGGGCTTATAGACTATCCAATTTTCGAATTATATTGAAGGAATTTATAGGTTAATCATGAGTTAACTACGACCCTGTTATAAAAACTTCACACATTATTTTCAATTTTTCGGCATCGTTATTAAATATTGATTCTTTGGTAAATTCTTTTTCTGAAAACGTTTTTCCCCAACTTTTTGTTCTCATGTGTGAAATTTTCAAACGCTCTTGTGAAACTAAAACTGGTGAATTGTGTCTGGATGTGTGCATCCGTCACGTGTGTTTTTGTGTATGACTGGATGTGTGTGTGTGTAACCGGGATTAATCAATAACAGATATTTTTCCAGGACTAGTTTCATAAAAATTCAAGAGTGAACGTTAACATTGGTATGTGCAAGAACAAACTGATTGTTTTATGATGCAATTGCACCATTAATGTGGAGATCAGTTTGTGCATGATGAGAAGATAATTTTGGATACTTGAATTGCCATCTTATCTCTATTTCAAGTTGAAGCTAAATTGTGTGGAAAAAGAATGAGATATATACATTACTATTTACTTGCTTGTGTCTCACACATACACACGAGCTGATGCATGCGTCTATAAACATTTCCCATAGTACCTTTTAAAGAAAACTAAATTTGAAAGTGAACTTTAACATCACGTGGTAGGTGCAAGTGTATTTATGATTTTATCATGCATCTGAACAAGTAATGGAATTCAGATCACTTTATCCACGATGAGGGGATACTTTTGAGTACTTCAATCCCATCATATCTTTATTTTCAGCATTATGGAAAAGTGGAAAATTATGGTTGTGATAAATGAAGTCATGGAGCAAGAAATCTTCTCCAGTCCTTTTTGTTTGGAACAATTGATGGTTGTAAGAGTGTCCCAATCTCATTGATGGAAACTATCTTTTACATTTCTATTGCATCATATCCTCTCTATGAAAGAAAGAGATGGGAACAAGTGCAAGTGAGGGGGAGTGCCAATAAAGTCCACGTGAATCCTTAGTTTTACAACCCCGTCCCCCATTGTTTGTTACATCTGACTTATCTTGCAATATTTGGTGTTTTGTTTGGTGTTCTCATATTACAAAATATTTTGAATGGTAGCTGCCAAAGTTAAATTATGTTTCTTAGATTAATCTCAATCCAGAAATGGTCTAATAGACCAAAATGCCTTCATTATCTTATGTATCAGTTTCTGCAAGGAAGACAATCACCTGCAGGGTTGTCATAATGTGGAAGATACTTGGTTTGTGGCTGCAAAATAAAGCTAATGGCAACCTGGGTTTCTCTGATCGTTTTGGTGATGGCTGATTAGAGGAATGTGGGCATAACATTGTAAAATTGAAAAAAATTTAAAATGAATTATGCAATTTTTTTTTAGTTAGCAACATTTTGGTGTTGAGCCTTGTAGGCTTGGGAGAGTTGCTGGGTTGAATTCGGTGGTTTGGCCTGGTAACCTTCAAGATGGACATCAAACTGATTCGGACAGCTCATTTGGACTGGTAGACTATTGAACTTTGAGTTACTGGACAAAACACATTTGAGATGACTGGTTTTGCTAAAACTGGCGCCAGAGTCCTAGTGATATGCCAGTTCCGCCACAAGCGTAGAACCTGGGATGTTTTAGTACACCTGCATTACGCTACATTGCCTCTGGGCCACTGCAATTTGTGACCTAATATTAAAACTATTAACATATTTGAAAGATGACATCAATTATTACGATTAAGTTGATAAAGAAAATAGTCTTGTTTAATAACAACTGTGTTTCGTCCACATCTTGAAAAAATTAAAATAATTTCTCGTGTTGGCTAAAGTTTAGTAGTTGATCATCAGGGTACAAATTTTTGATCATGTAATGATAACTTAATTTTAATTGAGATAAATCAATCTTCATTAGTGTAAACGAGTTAAAAACATTTTTTGTGTAAAAATGTGTATTACCAAGTATGTTATTCTATTTGCAAAAATATAAACCATTGAATATATTTTACAGCCAAATACAAGTAACATATGACTACATAAACGAAATAATAAATGATAATTAAAGTAATATAAAATTATAAAAAGGAGATAAAAGTTAAAAGTCATTTTTACTAGAAAAATAGAAAAAGAATTGAGTATTTTACCTCCTTTTGTTATTGTGCTACTTTACTTTATGCAATGCATTATTAGCTTATATATATATATCTTAATTTGTGAACTTATATTTATATTTGGATGTTACTTTTTCTAGTTAAAAAATATGTTTTCATTTGAGTTTAATAAATGACAGCTGCCAGCTGGTAGAATCAGTGAGGGAGTATCACCTGCCAGTTGAACCAATGGCCAGATGACCTGGCTCAATATTCGGTCGGGGGTGTTAGGAGACTTTCCAGTAGTTATTGGTACTTGATGTATTAGCCACACTTATAGGCAGCCTTTTGTTGTAGTCTTAACTTCCAAGAACAAGAACTCTCGTTTTTGTACCTGAATTAAAAATGCTATAGAGATTCCTGCACTGTACATTAACGTCAAATTGTTGCCCATTAGATACAACTAAGTATGAATTGAGTGAAAATGTAAAACTAAATAAGAAAACTAGTGAGTGAAATTAAAGCTCTTTACTTAAAAGTTGGAATGCTTGCCAACCTAATTGTTAGTTTCCATTTTGTCTAAAAAGGGAGGTGATGCTATCTCTTGGTTAATATAGAGAGTTTCACTTTCTTTCCTTTGTGGTTGTTTTGGTAGGAGTTGACTGCTGAATCTTTTTCTTTCTTTTGTGGTTATTTTGGTGGGAGTTAACTGGTGAATCATTTTTTCTTTTGTGTAATCTTTTCATTACTGAGTTTCGTTGTACATCGTTGTTATGGTAGTTTTTGATAGGTAAAATACTGATCAGATTGATTGTTCTTTGACCAGATAGTTGCATAAATGGGATTTATGTCCAATTCTGTTTCTTTTTTGAACTTGATTGAGATGAAACTGGTAGCAACTAGTTTGAGCTCATTCAAATCATGCAGAGTTTCTTTTAACGAGTGTCGAGACACGACCTCAACCTCATAGATGAAGACGGAAGTCACCTGATATAACATGATTTTAATTTATAATGCATTTTTGGGGTTCTATACTTTTTTTCTGTGTTTTGCGTGGTTGTTAAGAAACTGTTTGATGTGTTTCAGTTTAATGCCTTGTTAGTATTTCGTATGGTGAGCGTGATGCTGCTTTATTTATCTCAGGAACTATTGTAGTTAAGAGACGAATCTCAAGTTCTTATTTAAATTTTTTTTGGTTTTGAGTTGCAGAGTATTCTACTGCTAATTGCTTGTGAAAGTGAGTTCGTGGAGTATAGTCTAATTTTGTTCTCCAATGCTGATTTAACACCATTCATATTTGCTCAAGATCTGGAGTTTTGGTGCTTAATGTCCAACAATCTTGTTTCCCTCTCCCCCCTACCAAATAGGCAAGTGGTTTCGATGGAACATGTTTCCACCTCACTGGACTTACCAACATCAGAAATGAATATGAGAATGATTGGCCAAGTGCCTAATAATGACCCATCACATCATCTTGCTTTATCAAATGAGCAAATGGGAGTGGCAGAGCCGATGTCCAGTAATCTTGGGTTCCAAAATGTATTCGTACCAAACAGGGTAGGACAGAATGAACTAGATGTTGGCTTTAATGGATCAAATGCATTCTGGATGCCAAACGAGCCAGGTCATGATGGTGGGGTCATGCAAAACATCCAAGCTGGAGAAAAATCAATTTTGCCAAGTAAGCGCAAGGCTGAAGGTGGACCTGGGCAATATAATTTTGTCCCCCAACAGTCACTGATGCCAAATAAGCGTGCAACACACATGGGAGCCAACATTAATTCACCTGGATTGACACGACTGGGACCAAAAAAGAGAACTGTACCGACACAGTCCAAGTTGTGTTCTCCAGGGTTGCAAAATCAACCTTTGCCGAACAAGAAAATGGTGCGAAATGAATCTATGTCTAGTAAATCTGGTGTGCCGCAGGGGCAGAATTCGAAGAGACAAACTTCACTAATTGAATCTGGATCAAAGGCTCAGACAGAGTCATCTGAAGCTGTAAGGTTGAAAATGAGGGAGTCACTAGCTGATGCTATGTCCTTGGCATTTCAAAAGCTAGATAAAGATGAAAATTCAGAGAAAAAAAAGGCTGATACAGCCAACATTAGTCAGACACCTGAGGAATGTCAGTCTTCTGAGTCCAATTTGACTACAGCTACTCCTATTCCTGGTTCCGATGATATTTCCCCTTCAAAAGAATTGGACACAGCTGGTAAACCCAGTGATACTCAGGTTTTATCTGCTGAGTTTTCTACTGAAGAAAGCAGTGGAAATGATGTACAAGCTTTTGGAGAGTTTCATTATGGTACCATTTTGCCCGATGAGGATGTTTCATTTAGTGAAAATTTCTTTGTTAAAGATGATCTATTACAGGGGAATGGGCTTTCCTGGGCTTTAGATTTTGACGTGGAGGTAAGAGAGGGAAAAGAGGCTCAAAATTCTGAGAAGGCCAAGTCTTTAAAGGAGGATGCTCAGGGTTCTGGGGATAGGGGTGAGCTGGCTAGTTTAATTCCGATCAATTTAGCTTTTAAAATTGAAGCAGAACTGTTCAAAGTTTTTGATGGTGTTAACAAAAAGTACAAAGAGAAGGGTAGGTCTCTTTTATTCAACCTCAAAGATCGTAATAATCCGGAACTGAGAGAAAGAGTTGTGTCTGGTGAAATTTCACCTGAAAGGTTGTGTTCAATGTCTGCTGAAGAACTTGCTTCCAAGGAGTTATCAGAATGGCGAATGGCAAAAGCAGAAGAGCTGGCACAAATGGTAGTTTTGCCCGACACAGATATAAGACGATTGGTTAAGAAAACACACAAGGGTGAGTATCAAGTAGAAGTGGAACATGACTATAGTATGGCTGCTGAGATCTCTAGCGGGACTAACATGTTGACACAACTTAAGCCAAAGGAGGAGATTGAAACTCATTCTCCTTCCAAAGCAGATAATATCAAAGATAGAGAGAGTGTTGCAGATCAGGAAAAAATTGCAGAAACCCAGGATTCTCCAGGTAGACTGGTTATCCCAACTGATGGGACTGATTTAATGCAAGGAATGATGGTGGATGATGAAATGAAGGATGCTGATTTTCTGCCTCCAATTGTTTCTTTGGATGAGTTTATGGAGTATCTTAATTCCGAACCTCCTTTCGATAATATACCAGCAGAGGCAGATAAAACAACCCCCATCTCTCATGAGGAAATCCCAGAAGAAATAAAGAATTCTAAGGCTTCGAATTCAGCTGCAGAAAATTCTATAAATACCCCCTCCAAGAAGGCGGATGGATCTGTCAGTGAACGTAAAGTAGATGTGGCAGTTCAATCTAACATTGGTTCTAAATTGCAAAAAGGTCTTCCTTCTGGAGATGCATCTGAGGATGAATGTTTGTGGGAGGGCGTCCTTCAACTAAATATTTCATCCTTGGTCACTGCCAGTGGTCAATTTAAAAGGTATGCATCTTCTTATCCACGTGTACACTACCCATTGTAATTTTGAGATATTTCAACTGTTCTTCGTATTTTTTAGCATATGAAGTCATGAGCATCTTGGATTTTAAGTTACAAAGTGATTTACACAATAATTTTGATCTCTGTATAGTCCATTTATGAATCTTTATGGCTTGGGGAGGCTTGTAAGTTATATCCCCCATGTTCAGTCCGAAGTTGATAAATGATAATTCATTTCTTGTGGATGCATCAGTTATAATATTTTCTATCTATTGATCATATGTATTTCTATTTCATTTTTCTGCGAAATGCTTCCTAGAATATTATGGCATTCAGAATTTTGTTGAGTTCCTTCATATATGCCATATTATTTTTGCTGATCTGTTAATCCATGTTACAGTGGTGAGCAGACATCGACGAAAGAGTGGCCGAGCTCTCTCGAGATCAAGGGCAGAGTTAGACTTGATGCATTTGAAAAATTCTTTCGAGAACTCCCTATGTCTCGAACTCGTGCAGTCATGGTACATCAAGGCCTTCTTTTTTTCTATTCTCTGGGTTTCTCCTCACAAACTATACAATGTAGCCTCCCATTATCTACAAAGTTACCTCTTGGGCTAGTACTAGTAAGAATGTACAACAGTTGTAAAAGAAAATTCTGGAAAATGATGAATTGCTGGACAAGTTTTTTGCTTCCGGAGTTTGGTTCATAGAATTTTCTTAGATAATGATGTTTGTTATATATCGAAGGGAAGAGAACAGAACATGAATTCTAGATTAAGTAGATTAAAATTGACTAGGTAGTATTTTTGGAGAGTTCTCTTAGATGTTTGCTATTATCATACGGGTGAGAACAGAACAAGAATTCTAAAAATTGTCTGGATTATGGTTTCGCTCAGTTATCTTAGTAATGATGCTTACTATTATCAAAGGGAAGAACGAACAAGACTTCTAGATTAAGTAGAATAAAAATTGACTGGGTCATGAAAAAACCCTATTTCTTCCATAATTTGGACTTCATGGGACATAATTCAGAAGCTTCACTAAGCAAAACCTTTCGTGAAAACTCTTAAGCCAATTCTAATCAACATATAGCTGCTTTCTTTTACCTACGAGGAAAAGATCAGAAACCCGATAGCAATCAATAAGTAGCTGTACAAGATTTAATTGAATTAATTTTGACCTTGACTGACACGATCTGTTGATTGTGGCGTGTAAAGTGTTTCATAGTTGTGAGGGACTGGTTATTCAGTAATTGCATCTTTTTTTTCCAGATGGTTCTGTGAATCTTGTTTGTGTTTGTTTCCTTTTATTAAGTTGAATGGCAATATAATCTGTGGTATAAACGAAAGATAAGTTTAAAATGAATGCTTAGAAGGACTCAGACGCTGAATACCAAACAAATAAAAGGATTGACACCTGGTAAAAGGAATTCCTGCTTTATGAGGTTAAAAAGTTCAACCTTTTGAACAGTGGCTTACAGTTTAACATTTATAATTTGAGGGTAGGGTCGGGGTTCTTTATTTGTAGTACACGACGATTTGTCAAATCGATCCTGCAGTTGAATCTGTGGTTGGAAACGGTCGTGTGGAGGGATTGATCTGAATCTCTATTTAAATTGCTCATTCTTGAAAGAAAAATCAGCATTTCAGAGTTCGTATCCTTTACCCATTTAGCTTATTGAACTTTAAAAATGTTTCCTTTACCTGTGGATGTGCAGATTCTCCACTTCGTCTTGAAGAATGAACAATCTGAGAATGAGAGGACTGCCATTTCTGAGGTTTTATTACACTTCGTTATTGCTATTATTTTTTTGTATCCATTTCTTTAAACACGTTCATATGATTGTTGTTCGTTGTGCAGGCTGTGGATTCATACGTTGCTGAGGATAGATTGGGATATGCGGAGCCGGCCCCTGGAGTCGAGCTTTATTTATGCCCCCCGTCTGCAAAAATGCTTGATATGCTGACCGAACACTCTAAGATGCCTAGTACTATCGATGATGGATTAATTGGTGTAGTTGTATGGAGGAGACGTCATATAAGCAACACAATATCACCTAATTCCTTGTCACACCACAAACATAGCTCGAAGAAGCAGCCATTTGCCCATCACAAGGAAGGGCGGAACTCGAATAATAACAAGAATACATCAGTTATGACACCCGTGTCCTATAATACACCAACTCGGTTCAATCCCAAGCCCCAGGAGGAAGAGGATGATGATATCCCACCAGGGTTTGGTCCTGTGGCTGCTGCCCGAGCAACAAAAGATGACGACGATTTGCCCGAGTTTAACTTCTCTGGTGATATAAAACCTTCTGTACCTGAGGTTCCATTTCAAAATTTGCATTGTGGTGTAAAAACGACTACTAGCTTTAATCAAAACCCTCAACTCCCTGTTGATCAAGCGAGAGAGCTTATTCAAAAATATGGACAAACTGAAACTAGTTCTACAAATAGGAATCGGGTAGATAATATAGGTCTTGGTATTGAACCATGGAAGGATGACGACGATGATATTCCCGAGTGGCGGCCTAATGCCCCACCATCAGTACACCACATTCAGGCACAGCTTCATGGCTATCGGTCCCCAATGAAACGCCCTTTGGCCAACAACCAAGTAATTCCTCCTGTGGCTCAGCAATTGCCTAGACAGGCGGCAAATCCTTCAGGCTTGGCATCTTGGCCACCGGGGGCTAGATTGGCGCAGCCTCCTGGTCGTTACTCGGGGCCTAGGTGGAGGCACTAGATAGGATTTTTCGCATAACTGGGGTTTTGGCTCTCCATTTCCCCCTCTTGTAAATTATATATGCATTTTCTACTTTTTCCTCCTCAGATTTTGTACCTTAAATTGAAGTTGTAATGTTCAGAAAAGTTTCGACCCAGTTAAGGTTTACTGCTTCCATTTCGACCATATCAAGGATTTTTACAATTTTTTGTGTAGCTTTGAATCTGTTTTAAATGCGTGCGACGTAGCAGGGGTGGGGTGGGGCTCACAAGTTAGCTAGAAAGTCTTCTAAATGGTAAAACATGTACACGAATATAATCGATTTCTTCAGTAGATAACTCAATCATCTCTTTTGCTACTTTGAATCAGACGGTCACTCAAGTTATCTGAAAATAACAAAATAGTTACTGAAGTTTCAAAATTTCAGA